>JAODAL010005830.1:0-139557 GCA_025379985.1 Phyllomedusa bahiana
AATTGGGGGAAATTGGGGATAGCAAATTTCAAGTCTCTCCAGAATGTTTCAATTGGGTTAGTCAGGGCTCTGGCTCGGCCAGTCAAGAATGGTCACAGAGTTGTTCTGAAGCCTCTGCTTTGTTATTTTAGCTGGGTTCTTAAGGTCATTGCCTTGTTGGAAGATGAACCTTCGGCCCAGTCTGGGGTCCAGAGCGTCTGGAAGAGGTTTTTATCCAGGATATCTCTGTACTTGGCAGCATTCATCTTTCCTTCAATTGCAACCAGTCGTCCTGTCCCTGTCCCCATAGCATGATGCTGCCCCCACCATGTGTCACTGTTGAGATTGTATTGGACAGGTGATGAGCAGGGCCTGGTTTTCTCCACTGCTTACAATTAACACCAAAAAGTTCAATCTTCGTCTCATCAGAGCAGAGAATCTTATTTCTCATAGTCTGGGATCCTTCATGTGTTTTTTTGCAAACTGTATGCGGCTTTCATATGTCTTGCACTGAGGAGAGGCTTCCGTCGGCCGCACTCTGCCATAAAGCCCCGACTGGTGGGGGCTGCAGTGATAGTTGACTTTGTGGAAGTTTCTCCCATCTCCTTACTGCATCTCTGGAGCTCAGCCACAGTGATCTTGGGGTTCTTCTCTACCTCTCTCACCAAGGCTCTTCTCCCACGATTACTTAGTTTGTCTGGACGGCCAGGTCGAGGAAGAGTTGTGGTCGTCCCAAACCTCTTCCATTTTAGGATTATGGAGGCCACTGTGCTCTTAGGAACCTTGAGTGCTGCAGAAATTCTTTTGTAACCTTGGCCAGATCTGTGCCTTGCCACAATTCTGTCTCTGAGCTTCTTGGGCAGTTCCTTAGACCTCATGATTCTCATGTGCTCTGATGCACTGTGAGCTGTGAGGTCTTATATAGACAGGCGTGTGCCTTTCCTAATCAAGTCCAATCAGTTTAATTAAAAACAGCTGGACTCCAATGAATGAGTAGAACCATCTCAAGGAGGATCAGAAGGAAAAGGACAGCATGTTAGTTAAATGTGAGTGTCACAGCAAAGGGTTTGAATACTTATGATCATGTGATATTTCAGTTTTTCTTGTTTAATAAATTTGCAAAAATATCTACATTTCTGGGGGGGGGGGGGGTTCTTTCAAGATGGGCTCCAGAGTGTACATTAATGAGCAAAAAAAATTAACTTTTTGGATCTTACCAAATGGCTGCAATGAAAGAAAGAGTGAAAAATTTAAAGGAGTCTGTATACTTTCCATACCCACTGTAGATTCTATTCACTGACATACTATTCTAACACCTTTTCTTTTATTTCTAACCTGCTGTGATGTGTTTATAATCACTGATAATACTATGCTAACTCTGTAAAAACCGATTGAAAACGGGATTTATGGTAGATGCTGTATTGTTTTAATTAATGTATATTATTTAATTTAATATTAAATTTAGATTATATAATTGTATCTTAATTTTCTATGAGATAATTTGATATTTTTGGGATATTACACAATTTAATATTAATTTTAGATTATATAATGTAATATTTATTTTATATTATTTAAAATTTATATAGAAGATAATTTTCATATATTTGTTTGTATTATTTTACTGGTATATGTTGAGAAATAATTGATATTTTTTGCCCTAATGGCAAATCTAGTTCCACTAAGACAACTTTGGGCTCAAGTACTGTTGACCACTTTTAACCTGATCTGGCTGTTCTGACAGTTATGCGCCTACTTTTGGCGTTCCACTTTCATAAATGTGTTTAAGCCTACGAATCTGGTGCGACACGCCCCAAGAACGTCCCCACATCTTTGGCGCATCCCAAAGTGTCGGGGCAGGCCCAGATCGTGCCAAAGTTTGGAGAAGGACTGTTCATACATCTATAGAACAGGGCTACGGCAGCTTTTTGGCCTCTAGTAATGCCAGAATACTGGCACAGCCCCATTCATACATGTCACCCAAAATATGCTTTGGAAAAACTATAGATGTGAGGAGTTCGTACATACTGCATATGTCTATTTTAAGTGCAGATGTTAAAGAATTACCAAAACCGTAGTAATCATTTCCCATCCACCATTACAAGCTGTGACCCTAATAAATTATAATATATCATATAAAACCTTCTGTTGTTCATTCGAACCAAACATATAGCTCCATAAGTATCTGCCTTATCTGCATTGTGCCCATTTCAAAGCGGCCAAATACTGATTTTTTTTCAAATCTTCTTGTGGAACTAGTTGAAAACAATCATTTATGGCCAGAGTCATTGAGTGAAAATGTCTTTTCAGATCGATGGAAACTTTTTCCATCCGTCAAAAATGTATGGACATTGCTCCACTAGTGAAATTGTTGTCACGCAACGGATACAAGCAATGGTATCGCTAGAAAAGCGGTCAGTGGATTTTAACCGTTAAAAACTGGCTACAGAAAGACTCTGGGCAGTGTAACATATATAAAAGTTTACTAATGTTTATGCTGTGTTACATATCATAGGTCCCTTTGCGTGGAAAGGGTAAAAGGCATTGTCCCATTAGAAAAATTGGTTATTAGTAAATAAAAAAGCCTTAAAATCTGAATATTTTTTAGTCTTGCTGTTTCTCTTTTTTCCCTGTATGGAAGTGATTCCTGGTATGGCAGCCTCTGTAAGTGAAGTCTTCCCTACTTGGCTCTCAGAAGAAATGTTGAGCAAGTGCAGTTGCAGCCTCCCGTGACAAGCAGAGATGCTGGCATCTTTGGAGGCATCCAGCTCATCACACCAGGGATTCTTCTGCATATGTACTGAGCATAAAAAAGATTGAATCAAGAATAAGCCATGAGTGACTTGGTACACTTACAAATCTACAGTAAAGCTACTTAAAAGAAACATCAGGTGACGCTACACCAACACTATTCTCGGAATATCCCCTGATATAGCATTTTCATAAAAAATAAGTGTAATGTTCATAATTTTGGGCAGCATTTAACTTCAAGCAATATTTTTCTTGGCTAGTGTTGCCCAAAAAAGGTTCTGTTTAGTTCAACAATGGTTCAACCAAACTTGTGAAAAATACGAGCTCGGGACGTCCTAAATCCATATTTTTTCTTTGACCCTATGCCTATTTCTACCCCATTCCTAAGGCTAACCATAACCACTTTTAGGCTTTTAAGGATGTTTTACTAGTTAACAGCCACACAAGACCTGGAGCGACAAGCAGGACCCAGAGCCATGCTGAAAGGTAAGATAACCCCTTAAATGCCCTAAGGGAACATAAAAGGTTTCTGAGCTTCCCAATAAAGCATGCTTCTTAATTTAATCATCTTGAAAACCCTAACCCCGTCCTAAACCCATTTAAGGATATTGTTGATTTCTAGGCATTATTGGTTTGGGGTCAGTGCAATCCAAAAATGTTGATCCAAAAAGGGGTTGCATTATTAAATCAATCAATGGCATCTATCTAAGCTTTTGCCACTGCTAATTCCAAAACTAATATCACCAAAGCTCTTTGGGCGTCACTCAGAAAAAGTCTCTAGAACATTTTAAACGAAGAGTCATTCTAATTAATGGTAGTTTGCCTAAAGTGTTGAGTTAGAAAGATTGAAACATGGAAAGGCTGGAAAGCAATAACTATCCAAGCTCATGGAGTATTTTATCATCTTCCATAATTATGACATTTTTTAGAAGATTAAGCTAGACCTCTTCATTACCTCTTCTTTGTCTGGGGCTATTACAGGGTTAGGCTAGTCCAATAAAATACCCTAGAATCCTCCAGTAGGCCAACGGTCTGACAATGTAGTAGACATTAAGGGCGACATGTATGCAGTATCGAACTGGGGTGTTTAGGGCCCACAGGTGGATTTGATTCTAGGGGCCCATCATTTGGGCTCTTTCTGGGCCCACCGGTGCAGTTCATTTTAGGGGCCCACCCTACAGCTGCTGTAAATGACCGTACATGCCTGCTGTGCTCTGCCTCTTGCTTTTCTTGCCTCTTCTGAGGAAGCAAATTCAGTTTAAAAACAACTCCAGGTCTACCATGATCTGGGGACCACCAGGAGGATTCCTCTGTTCCCCTGTGGGCCAGTCCGAGTCTGCATGTATGTATGGGACTGCACCAGTATTCTGGTGTGCTTTCAGCCCAAAAACTATTGCAGCCCTGTTCTCTAGATGTATGAGCAGGGGCACTGCAAAATTAGGCCACATCACTTTGTAATGCGCCTAAAATGTGGGGGCATTCTGGAGGCGTCTCGCACCACAACCATATGATTCTATACATTTATGACTGGAGGACGGCAAAACTAGATGCTTAACACTTAGAACTGGCAGACCAAGTTAAAAGTGGTCTACCTGAGCATGAGCTCTCGTAGTGGAACTACAATGCGTTTGGATGTATGACCCGTAGTAGAACAGGTTCATACATTCAGGTGCATTCTATACTGCTTTAAAGCTATTTAGAGATGGCCTCTATGCGCCTAGATCATACATGTCGCCCTAAATGTCCAGCAGCAGAAGACTTCTATTAGCACCTACCATCTTCCAAACAGGCTCTATTTCTTACACGATGATTCACAAATAACCTGACATATTTATGAAGTGTTCTATATATGCAATGATATTAAAATTCACAATGCAAATAAAAGTGCCTCAAAGTGCTTTCTCTCGTGCTTCCCCCACACTCTGGAACTCACTGCCCTAACACATCAGACTCTCTTCCACTTTCACCAGCTTCAAAAGCAACCTGAAAACCCATTTCTTCAGGATTGCCTATAACCTACAATAACCCCGCTGTCACTACACTCCCCACAAACATGTCTGCCCCTTACCTCCTGTCTCATTCCCCCTTCCTTGTAGATTGTAAGCCTTCTCGGGCAGGGTCCTCCTTCCCTCTGTATCAGTTGTAAGTCATTTATCGTCACCATTGTACTTGTTTGACTTATGTTATGTATGTAACCCCCCTT
Organism: Phyllomedusa bahiana; assembly: GCA_025379985.1. NCBI lineage: Eukaryota > Metazoa > Chordata > Amphibia > Anura > Hylidae > Phyllomedusa > Phyllomedusa bahiana. The sequence goes on from JAODAL010005830.1 coordinate 4,934, forward strand.
TTTGAATGTACAGCGCCCTGGAATCAATGGCGCTCTAAAATACATAATAATAAATAATATTAAAAAATTTGATGTGCATATGTTATGGATAGATGGTCAGTGGAATATTTATTTTCTTCTGGTGGACCCAAGTAACCTCAGTCTGACTCATTATCTCAACAAGTTATGTAGATGCCATCAGTTCACCAGATGATAATAAGGTGGGCAGATACGGGTTATTATCCGTTCCCACACAAGCCCTTTAAACGTGTAAATAAATAATTTCCACCCTAGAAAGTGTTATGACAAAGCTCAAATTACTAACGATTTGTAATGTTTAGTTCTCACTCACTGGCGCAGTACATGATAGAAAAATCTAAATTTAACTCTCCTCGTGGCAGACTCCAGTAATTCTTGGCAACATCTGAACCCTGATCTAAGGTAGAGCAGAATGTGTCTCAGTATCATTGTCCTAAATGGGAAATATATTTTCTGCTGAGAAGGAATTGAGAATATTAAAAACTGCTGATACAGGTCGTACAAGCATAGATTATGCACATAGCAAAAAAATTGTATCAGAAGAGAGAAATGCAGACAGGAGCTGCTCAGTGAACCGTCCTTGTTCCCTGTTCAATCGGCAGCTGCCAAATGCGGTCAGGGGAAAATAAAAACACTTATAATCACTTTGGCCAAAGAGGAAAACAGATTTACACTACAGCAAAAATAAATTGCTGCATAGGAAATCTCTTGTCACTTTTTTTTATTTTTAAATGAAGACTTAGATTTAAAGTGTGCCTATCATAAGCTGTCAGGTATGTGTACATGAGCACCAGCTGTACTGCTGACCATTATGTGACCTGTGTCGTGCATTTATTAACAGCTTTCCTCTCCGCATACTCCATTTCTAATTATCAGTTTTCCCTAGGGTCGATGAAAGAGTGGGCTGAGAAAAGCTCCTATGCACAGTACACAGAAAAAACAGGAGATCCTTCTCCCTTATCTATCTCTCACACACACACACAGACAGAGGCAGAAGCTGCATGGTGGACATTGTACAGTAATAAACATTGATGCTGTGGATCCAGCACTGAGATGAAGTGCAATACACTAACTCAAAGCAACAACATCCTTGTGTTTGTGCCTTTTCTCTCTCTGCAGATGCATCCTCCTTCTTCTCCCTTTTCCATCTCCATAGACTTCAATGAGCAGCAGCTGTAACCTGATTTCTCAGTGTAGGGCATTATACAGCAGTGATGAGCAATGTAGCCATAAATCCAGTACTGGGGTAAGGTATGGAACACTTGCTAAATGCAGTAGCAGCAACTGTGTCTAGGTCTTTCTCTCGCTCTGCAGTTGCTTCCTCCTTCTTCCTTTTCCCTCTTCATTGACTTCAATGAGCAGTAGTTGTAACCTGATTTCTCAGTGTAAAGCAGTAATGAGCAATGTAGCCATTAATCCAGTACTGGGGTGAGGTATGGAACACTTGCTAAATGCAGTAGCAGCAACTGTGTCTAGGCCTTTCTCTCGCTCTGCATATGCTTCCTCCTTCTTCTCCCTTTTCCCTCTTCATTGACTTCAATGAACAGTAGTTGTAACCTGATTTCTCAGTGTAAAGCAGTAATGAGCAATGTAACAATACATCCCGTACTGGGGTAAGGTATGGAACACTTGCTAAATGCAATAGCAACAACTGTGTCTAGGCCTTTCTCTCGCTCTGCATATGCTTCCTCCTTCTTCTCCCTTTTCCCTCTCCATTGACTTCAATGAGCAGCAGCTGTAACCTGATTTCTCAGTGTAAAGCAGTAATGAGCAATGTAGCCATACATCCAGTACTGGGGTGAGGTATGGAACACTTGCTAAATGCAGTAGCAGCAACTGTGTCTAGGCCTTTCTCTTGCTCTGCAGTTGCTTGCTCCTGCTTATCCATTTACCCTCTTCATTGACTTTAACAGGCAGCAGCTGGAACCTGATCTCTCAGTAACGCTCAAAATCCATCTTTATCCCTGCCTCCTGGAAAATAGATTTTATCTGTGTATTGAGTTTAATGGGCAGCAGCTGTACCCAAATAACTCAGTGAAATAGATTTGAGAATAGTAATACATAATGTTGTGTATACAGAACTGGGATGAGGTATGAAACACTCAATTGATGCAGCAACAGCTCCTATTGATCTGTGCCTTTCTCACTCTCTGTAGTTGTTTCCTCCTCTTTCTCCCTTTCCCCTCTCCATAGACTTTAATGGGAAGCAGAATAACCCTTACCACTCAATGGAGGACATTATTGCATTACAGCAGTAATGAGCAATGTGGCTATGCATTTAACACTGTAATAAGGTATAAGGGTCCGTTTACATTGCACAGAGCAAATACCGGTTGGATTATCCGACTGGTATTTGCTCTGTTTTGGGGCCTTTTACACGGCCGCAGGGGGGTGGCTTTATCTGCGGTTTGCGGAGAAAAGCCCTCCCCATTTGCATTGACAAGTTCATGTTCCGCCCAAAAATTAACAATGTTTTTCGGACCACCAGCGGTCTAAAAGCCCTTCCGGCGGAAAATCTGTGCAGTGGGGACTGCATGGATATTCCATAGAGGTCCGTGATAAAGTCTGACAGCCAGTTTACAGGCGGATTTGAAAACCGTCCGTGGGGGCAGCCACTGAGACTCTAAATGAAGCAACATCATCTGTGAAGGAGAATATTCAGCAGTTAGTGATCAATGTTGTTGTACATTCAACACTGGGGTGGGAAGTAGAACACTTATTAGGCATATCAATAGCTTTTGTATGTCTCTCTCTGTCTCTTTTTCTCCCTTTTTCCTCGCCATAGACTTCAATAGGCAACAGCAGTTATCTTATAACTCAGTGGAAGACATTATCCAGAAACAATTAGGTTGTGCCCGTACAACTGCAATGAAGTGAGATATAAAACACAGATGCAGCAGCTGTGTCCATGCTTTTCTCTCTGTGCAGCTGCTCCCTCTTTCCCCTTTCCTTTCTCCATAGACTTTAATGGGCAGCAGCTGTAACCTGATCTCTCACTTGAGGACATCCATCCAGCAGTAGTGAGCAAAGCTGTTGTATATCCAGCACTGAGATGAGTTGTAGAACAGTCAATAGATGCAACAGCAGTTCTGTGTCTGTGACTTATTCATTCTCTGCAGCTGCTCTATTCTCCTCCTCCCTTTCCTCTCTTCATAGACTTAACGGGGTTGTCTCTCTACAAGGATTGTTTTTTTATGTTGAAGTTCTTGCAGAAACAAGTCACTTTGCAAAATGTATCCATTAACAGTGTCCTACCCATTCCTAGATATCCCCTCTTGTATGGGCTACATCAACTCCTCAGGTCGCTATAGCTACAGACCTGTTCGATCTCTCCTGATAGGCAGCCAGCACAGGTTGCTATAGCTACAGACCTAGCTTCTACTGCAGCCTTGTAGAAGCCAGTAGACAACCCTGAATTCAAAATGAAACCAAGAAAACAGGAATGAGGTGAGATGAATCGATGTAGTGAGACAACCCCTTTAAAGGCATCAGCTGGAACTTCATCTCTCAGTGAAGCTCAAAATCTCTTTTCATCCCTGCCTCCTGGAAGATGGATTCATTCCAAGTGAGTGATCAGTGCAGGAAGTAGGACGGTGAAGGAAAGGAGTCCAAAAAGTGGAGAAAGGAGCATTATCTTTATCATTTGTATAATTGCTTTTAGTATTGATTTTTCTTTTTATTGTTGCCTTCATTATTAATTTACAAAAAAAAATTGATTTAATTCACCAGGGTGAGCCAAGTCAATCCTTATTTTAAGCAACAGAAGACACTAGAGGATAATGAAACTACCCTTGTACATAGTATACTATCCTCAGATTAAAATCCTCTAACTTTTCTGTCCATTGTAAGTTTTCAAACCATTATGACACTTCTAGTAGAAAAGAAGTTTTCTTTTTACCCAATCAATTGCTGCTGAAATATAAATCAAACAATTTACTAATGAATTAGCTAAACACTTCAAGGTAATTTCTACCTGTCCTTTTTAAGTGGCAGTGTGCTGCTGAGCCTGGAAGAAAACATGAAAAACATACTTCTGTACTGACCTAATTATAGTGATGCATCTGCTGCTCCTCTATACGGTATTATATTGTCTTCCAGCTCTTATTGGTCAGATTGTGAACACTGCAGCCTCTGATTGGCTACAGCAGCCACATGACATTACTTCAACGAATCAGGAGCTGCAGTGCGCTCAAGCCAGGTGCTGGAATGACAAATGTGGACACAGCGAGAAAAAAACAGGAGTGGTATTGCTGGAACATAGGTCAGTAATGAGATGAGCATGTTTTTTGTTTGTTTTTTTGGAGGGGGAGGAGTATAATTTTCTTACAGGTGATATGGAAATGAATAAATTACAGTTCTATAATACACGGTTAAAAGTTTTGCAATTTCTAATGATGCATGTATTCTTCCATAAAGCTTGTGTCTTTGTATTGTTTTGGTAGAATCTCAATGTCTAACTGTAAACAATGGCTTTGTTATTAATTACCAAGGACAATGCAGTCTAGATGTTAAGACAGAAGTTAGTGGTGTTTGTGAATAGTTTTGTTGTTCTGGCATGCACAGTAGTATCACTGACCTTTAGATATCTCAGAATCACTATGTCATGCATGCTAAGTAGTGTTCACGAATATTTAGAATAATCAGAATAATTAGAGGTGTGATTTTAGTACTGACCAGTAAAGATGCTTATTAATGATTATTAATGAGGTGATTGTTATAATACATGAATAATTATAAAAGAGGTGTTACTAACAAAGATGACTAGAAGGTATTAACCAGTAAAAATATATCTGTTTTGCATAGATTATTGAAAGTTTATAAAACTGTTTGCCAAACCTTCAATAAAAGAGAAAGGATACACCGACATTTTGGGAAATGTCTCTTGTTCTTTCGACAATGTAAGTGCACATACACTTTTGAGTTCATTTATAATTTGTACACCGCACAGACAAAGCAGGGAGATATTCTAGACTTCCATATCACAGGCTTAGCAGCATACTCTTGCTAAAACAGGAGAGGTGGACAACCCAGAACTTGGAGCTCAGAACTTATCACTAAAATTGAATTCTGATCTACATAGATCCTACTAGGTGATGAAAACAATCTGATCAGTCTGTATCATGGCTCCTTCCTTCATAATACAACCATATACAAGAAAAATGTAATTAAATGGACAACTGTGCCAGGTGATAACCACCAACCACATTGTCATGGGTTAAAGGTGAAGAACATCTTACATTTGGTAGCAGGACATAGTATGTAAAATCTGACTTTAGAGGTGAGTTATTCATACATGAATTAAAAGTAATACAGGCAGTCCCTGGGTTATGAACGGGATAGGGACTGTAGGTTTGTTCTTAAATTGAATTTGTATGCAAGTCAGAACAGGTATACTTATTAAATGTAACTCCAGCACAAAGGGTTTCTTTTTTTGTTTTGGATAGTGCAGGGAAGGGGTTTTACATTTGTTTTGCGGTCTGTGCCCCTGTTAAGATTTCATCTCAGTTTAACCTCATGTACAGCTGTGACATGCTGGAACTTGTCGTTCCACAGCTACTATCTGCTGTGGAATATGGAATGACAAGTGCCAGCATGCCCCATAAGTCTCTATTTTAAGTTGGAACGTTGTACGGGGACCGCCTGTTTTTGACTTTTCTGTACTTTACCATTACAACATAATTTCCTCTATTCCTATATCCGTCTTATTCTATTTACAGCATACTGTGCTTTCTAATAGTCAATATTTTACTATTTATAGATGTTCCCTGAGCATCTAACTTGCAATTTACTTGTTTTAAAGTGCCCCTCCAGGGCAACAAAATATTACACCTTAAAATTGGATTCCTACAGTGCACCACAGGATCATCCACAGGATCACAGGCATTTTTCTAGATAACATGGGAACCAAACAGGCAGAAGAGACCCCAGTAGAGCACATTGTCTAAAGCTGATAGTCCTCTTCAGACTTTTAATACCAGGGTCTGCAGAAATATTTTTTCTTTTGGAATAACACATTCTATGGGAACATTATCACTATTTTATACTCTATGGCTTATGCACACTGGTACAGAGCCAAACAGCTGCCATGTGCTGCTCCACTGGTGCAATAAGACTCCATGGGTGCAGGGACCTTTTCCTCCAATAGCAATGCCTGATGGAACATGCAACATATCATATCTACAGAATCCAACAGAAAAAAAAAATGAAAATAGAGGCATACGGAAACTTTAACTTGACATTTAACACATGACATGTCATTAAACATTTCAAGTCAGAGTTTGCAAGTCAAGTGTTAAATGTCAAGTTAAAGTTAGCTTCATCTGTACATTAGAGTGCTCCCCTTTCCCACCTTTACTTTTTATTTTCTCTAGTATAACACACACTGAATGCAATGAGTCTTGCTGCAAATTTAAGGCGTTGGGACATTTCTTGTGATTAGGGCATTTTAGGGGATATAATTATCAGGGAGAGGTTCCTGACGGAGTCGTCCTTGTCAGGACAGGGGCCCGCACTTCTTATGTAGGCAGGACTCATACTAGGGACTTATTAGGGTGTGTGTAGGGAGAGTACATATATATACGCTACTAAACCTCTCACCCTGTCGCGTTATCTTGTTCTATTATTTCTGTCCTTTGCATTTGGCACTCTACAATACTTGTGTCATGCATACATGCCAACTCTCCCGTTTTTGCCGGGGGGGTAGCGCTAATGGGGGTCCCCCCCCCCCCCGCCCTTCCGGTAGAGTTGGCATTCCTCCCGCCGCCAGCAGGCAGCAGGGGGACTGCGGCGCAAGAGTAGTGCTGCTCTGGCGCCGCCGGGCCGCTCCTACAGGCGGGTGAAGCGGCCGCTCACCCGCCCGGCGAGTTTCACTGACTTGTGCGGCCGCAGCCGCACAGTCAGTCAGCTGTGCAGGGAGAAGGCAGGAGGGATCGTTCCCCTTCTCCCTTCTCCCCCTGTATGTACGGCGCCGGTGCGCGCTGTACATACAGGTCAGTGTCGCAGGGGAAGTGACGCGCGGCTGCACTCACTCCCCTGCGACGCTGAGACTACTCCGGAGCTGCAGGAGCCTGGTGAGGTAAGTGGCTTTTATTATTTTATTTATCTTAGTTATAGTGGGGATCTACCTGGCTACAATGAGGGGGCACTACCTGGCTACAATGGGGGGGGGGCACAACCTGGCTACAACAGAGGGGGCACAACCTGGCGAGTGAGGGGCATGCAGTGATTGGCGGTCGAGTAGTGCCTCTCTACAGTACAGTGTGGTACTACATGTCCTGTACTGCTCTTACATGTGTGATGAGCGGCTTCTTTAGACACCAGGAGCCACTTGTATGAAAACTGTCTAGGTCTAAAATTCACTTTGTTGCAACCAATAAGGGCTTCCCCTTTCATTTTTTCATAGCACTATCTGAAATGAAAGGGGTTCTCTGATTGGTTGCTATGAGCTCTGATTGGTTGTATGGGCTCTGATTGGTTGCCATGAGCAACAAAGTGAGTTTTAGACCTAGACAGTTTTCATACATGTGGCCCCTGGTGAGGGCCCCATTTTCTCTTTTTTCTGATATATTGGGGGACATGTATGAAGATCGGCGCGTCGAAAAGCCTGTTTGCACGTTTTTTTCCGTGAAAACTGTGCATCATGTATGTCAGCGCCGAAGTGCGCTCATACATGCGGGGCAAACTTCGACACCTCCGGCAGACAGACCACATTGAAATAGGTCTGCCTGTCGGAGCTGTAATGCACCTCACTTTGCCGACCCGCATTCATACATGCGTCAGAGATTTCGAATGTGGTGCGTCCCGCCCCAGAACGCCCACAGCACGCACCTTCATGTTAGGCGCATAAGAAAGTGGCGAAGCTTGCGCCTAACAGCGCATTCCTGCGTCCGACAGCAGAGCCGGCACAGTGAGGCGCATTATACGCCAGAAAACAGGCGAAAAGCCCGATCATACATGTCGCCCATTGTGTATAAAGTACATGACACAAAGAAGCTCCTGTCCTAAACACAGAAAGTGATTTCCAGCAGCTCTTTGTGATGTTGTATGGAAGGACCTGCTGCATCTGAATTAGTAATCTGATTAAATTTCTTAATCTTTATATTGCATTATGTTTGGGGTAGGTTTTTTTGGACTATGGAACCAATATAACTTTTCTATAGACTTATGGTCTTAACATACAATGGTTTAAACATACAATGGTCGACCTGGAACTAATTAAGGGGGTTTTCTCACTGCAAAGATTGGATTTTGATATGTAAGGAAAGGTAATTGAAGGCTGTTTCTAAATACATTGCTCTTTTGATTTTACCTTGGTCAGGAGATAAGCGAGATGCTCTGAGTAGACACTCAGTTTCTCTGGTAACTACCATAATCTTCCTTCCTCATTAAACCGAACAGGGAGTGATGTCACTTTGGATGGAGCTCACTCTTAGAGAAGACTGATTAACTCTAACAACCTTAGCTTTTGATTGCTGATAAGCAATTGTTGTCACTCCTCAGAGAAATTTTGTTTACTGGAGATTAAGGGCCACAGGTATGAAAACTTTCTAGGTCTAAAATTCACTTTGTTGCCCATAGCAACCAATCAGAGCCCATAGCAACCAATCAGAGCCCATAGGAACCAATCAGAGTGCCCCTTTCATTTCATTTCATATAGTGCTCTGGAAAAATGAAATGGGCGCTCTGATTGGTTGTTATGGGCAACAAAGTGAGCTTTAGACCTAGACAGTTTTCATACATGTGGTCCTAAATCTCCTGCACTTACATCCGTGAAATGTCTCAGCTAGTTACAGGGAAGCTAAATATGTTAATCACTGTTATAGAACCACTTATAGCCTGACGAGACAGAGGATGTAAAGTTGCTAATGACTCTGTGAAACAACATGGTGAGAAAACCCCTTTAATGTTGTATGTTGAGGAATCGCTGTATTTGATTTGAAAAAATGTTGTGTAAGCCAGGTAAAAAATTAGTCACACTTAAAGGGGTTGTCTCACTACATTGATTCATCTTACCTCAGTCCTGCTTTCTTGGTTTCATTTTGAATTCCGGGGTGTGTTTTCTGGCTTCCACTAGGCTGCAGTAGAAGCCAGGTCTGTAGCTATAGCAACCAGTGCTGGCAGCCTATCAGGAGAGATCAAACAGGTCTGTATCTATAGCAACCGGCAGAGCTGATGCAGCCCATACAAGAGGGGATAGCTAGGAATAGGTAGGACACTGTTAATGGATACATATTGCAAAGTGACTTGTTTTTGCAAGATCTATAACATAAAAAGCAATCCTTGTAGCGAGACAACCCCTTTAAGGTATCTAATCAATGCCCAGAAATGATGCATCTAATTCTGGGTTTATCCAACGAAAACATCCACCATGTGAACACACTCCCAGGGTATTTAGAAATCCTATGTCACATTGGTTGCAGAATGTTTTTTTTTTTTGCTTAAAATTCAGTTCTACATTTCTGAATGGGGCTATTTTAGCAATAAGCACATGCTTTCCTGCAATCCCTTTTTATCTAAAGGGATTTGTGCAACAAATCTGCCATGTGTGAATATCCTCTAATACTTGTGCTGAATAACACAGCACAGGTATCTAGCTGCATGTGAGTTCAAGATACAATGAACTGCAACTTTCACTCAGTTTCACACAAGGGTAACATGGGTGAATTTTCAACGCTATTAGTTTTGATCATTAGACTTGAGATCGGAATGGGATTTGAAGCCACCAAATCGGCACAAAAATAGCTGGGGTATTGTGCAGAACGGTTCCCTCTTTAGGCCACTTGTTAATTAACTAGAATGAGCAGCAGGCTGAAGCATCTTCCCTATGGAGGACGCAGCAAATCCATAGAACAGACAGTCAGTACCTTGCTTTCAAGGGGAACTGTATAATACTTGATTTCCCCTGTGGTTACACTACAGGAACACTGAACATTCGCTGCAGGGTTCCCCCACAGATCACTGCTGGATACTGTGGATCCCAGTCTTCCTTATTTCAATATTTTTTAGTATTGGCTGAACAGTGAAAGGGTGAACACATAGGCCCAGTTTACATCTGCATCTGAGATTGCATTTGGAGCTTCCAGCAATGACGCGGTGAAAATAAAGATAGAAAACAGAGCAGCAGTCAGCACTATTTTTTTCTGATAAAATATGAGTCACTGGGATGGAACCTGACAGACCCTCTTATACTCAATAGGATCCATTGATTGGCATTGGCCTCTGTCATCTAAGGGTCCCAGCGGCGCTGAAGCTACAGAGGTTTCGAACAGAACCTCTCACACTGATGTGAACTTTAGCCTAATACCTTTCTATTCTTGTTCTTTGCTTCATGATTTTTTTTTTTTTAATAAAATATCCCGCGGGAGGCAAGAAGCGAGAAAGCACCTTCTTCCCCCTTACGTTTAAAAAACCCTTGTCGGAGAATGCTCTCCCCCTCTGTATTAGTTTGCGTAATAAGCGCATTAAAACCCCGGGGGTTCCCCTCTTACATCGCCCGATTTAATACGTCCCTTTTTTCAAACGGGACTTTGGGGCGTGGCTGACATTCAACACTGATCACGCCCCATAAAAACCAAGTGCCGAAACCACAGTGAAATTAATACAAAAACATGAGGTAAAAATCTTCAAAAAAAAAGGCCACAGACAGAAAAACAAATGAAAAAAATGTTCCCCGCAAAAACCAAAAAAAAAAAAAAAATTTTTGGGCTGGAGTTCTTAAAAATATATTTTTAAAAAAAAACCAAAAAAAAAACCCCCCCCCCTTTTTTTGCCCCCGGTTTTTTTTTTTTCCCCCCCCTTTTTTACAGTTTAAAAACCCCCAAAAATTTCAACTCAGAAGGGGGTTTTTTTTAAAAAATAAAATATAAAAATAAAAATTTAATATATTATATAAAAAAATATATTATATTAATTTTAATTTTAAAATTTTTATTTTTGGCCCCCTTTTCCTGGACCCTCTTCCGTCCGGGGTTTTCCCAGGTGCCATTAAGGAAAGGGCACCCGGGCCTTTTTAAAAACGGGGGGGCCGCTTTTTACTAAAACATCAAAAAAACAAGCAAAAAACGGCCTTAGCCCTTTAAACCCTTAAGAAACCCTCTTAACGACTGGGGAGAGGTAAAACCCCCCCCGACGCCCTTTTTACCGGGGGGGGAGGGGTTTTTTATAGCCATCCAGGAATGGCCCAAAACCTGGCTCCCACCCAACCTAGGGCCCGTCCCGGGAAAGGCAACCCATCACTAGCCGCATAGCAGCCATACTAACTACAGGTATCAGTAACCTAGGGTTACTGATGCAAAATGGTTGCCTTCCCCAATAGAAACCAGGACTCAGGTGGCACGTCTGCAGCAGGTCCCCTTTCTTACGCAGCTATGGCGAACCCTGGACTCCCTTTAAAGTCGCCCTGCCACAATATATAATATATATATATATATATTATATATATACAAAGCTCAAGGACGAACAGCCCCTTTCTCCAAACATCAAGTTTTCGGCCCTAAGGCTAGGTCTACACTGCATTGGATAAAAAATATCCAAAAGTCAACTGGTTTTTTTTCTGATGCAGGACCGCAGTTTTTTTCATGTTTTGCAAAAAAACTGCAGTCGGTTCTCTTTTTTTTTTTGCTGTCCATCCATACAATTGATTGTATGGGAAGACGACGAAAAAACTAAGAGTGCCGGCATTTTATACAACATGTTGTATAATACGCCGGTGCCAGAAGATGAGCTGAAAAAAAAACGACCTGTGGAGGTTGTTTTTTCTATTGTCCTCTATGGTGCTGCCTGAACGATCATGTTTTCAGCGGTTTTATAATCCTAAAACTGTTGAAAATACGATTGTATTGCTATGCCATGGAGACATAGTCTAAAACTCAAAGTTTGCACATGCCACTATACCAGTGATGGTCGCCTACTCCTTCCAATCTAACCCAGTTCATGTCCCCTTCCATCGGACGCATCGGTGGAGCACAGTTGCATTCAGCCTCCTTTCTGACTCATACCCAACTGGGTCTTCTGCCCCATGTGGGAGCATTGTTGTCCTGGGCTATAGAGCATCATAGTCATCTTGGGAGCTGATACTTGCTGGTAATGGTAATTGCGACTCAATCTTCCTACAGCCTCTTCCCTGCCCAGCAATTTATGAGAGAAGTGGAACATCTCTCCTTATGGAGAGCACCAGTTAAGGTGTGTAGTGTTTTGATTGCCTTTTAGCCCACTACTAAGCATCTGCATATCACAAGGCATTATGGGAAAGTAGCTGGGAAGCTCACTGCGCCCTCTACTGGTTGTAACAAATCCTCAATTTACTTCTGATTCACTGAATCTTTGAGAAGCCACTCATTGCCTCCCACCCAGTCAGCCAGTATCGCTCTGCTCTACACTGGTGAGGGGCAAAACCCCGAAACGGCATATGTAGATGAGCGATATTGGCTTGACTAATATTCCTTTTTGCTTCTCAAAGATTCCTATTCTATATACGTTGGTACCAAACTGAGAAGACTATGGACTCAAACTTAAGAAATGTCATGGTCTTTATTACAAATATCATCATGAAATTACGATGCTGACACTCATATTTTTAGTTTTTATTTGTACTTCTCTACTTTATTGTGTGTGATATATACACAGTAATTATGACCAACCTCCCTTGTCATGTTTAGATGCACCTCTGTCAGCAGGAGATCAGGTTTTTATCCTACGCATCTTTTGCCCTGGTATCCACTAATTTCATCAAGCCTGAAGGCGATGTACTATGAGATGTCATCAATTTCCTCAGAGACTTATTAGATAAATATCATGTCCAGGAAAAACAAGGTTCCTATGGACGTGCATCATGCAGAAGCTGTCACCGTAATCCATGACAAGGTGAGCGCTGACTAGTATTCAGTTCATGGTAAACCACTGTCTGAGCTGGAATATAATGACCTATGGAAGTAGCAAAGGTCATCTGGCACAGATAACATACTGCAGCAAGATATCTTATCTCAGAAGTCATTGAAATGCATTGAAAAATTTGAGATAGTGTCCTGTGCCACATACGTGATAATGCATGAAATGTCAAGTTAAGCTCTCCTACATCTGTAAACACCTTCCTACCTCATAGAAATACATTTGTGTTTGCTCAAGAGTAGATTCCAAGAAATTCCACCAAACTGTAGATGGATCGATGCTAACAGGCAGGGCCGTTCCTAGGCTAAACTTCACTCAGTGCAAGGTGAAGACATTTCCCCCCCTCCCACCCCCAAGTAACAAAATGTGCCATAATGAAACACAGTGCATCACCATCACCAGCCAAAATATACAGAAAGCTTTACCACAATGTGCTACATATAAAATTACTAGATAATAGTCATACAGTTACCAAATAACACCGCTACACCAACCAGAATCCCAAGACCACTAAGACCACATATCACCAGCACACAGTGACCGAATAATACCACCACACCATGACCACATATCACCACCATATAGTGACCAAATAGAGCAACACCGTGACCACATATCACCAGCACATAGTGACTGATAATACAAACTGACCATTACTGAATACAAACCATTATACTACAACCAATATTACCAGCATACAGTGCCCAATACAGTGTGGTTACCCGCTGAACACAGGCCCTCTGCAGACATATAAATGGTTACAGTAAAGTTATATCTAGTGACTCACAGGAGACATCTCTGAAGAGTTGAGAGTTGATCTCTCTGTTCTTCTTCTTCTTCTTCTCCATCTGTCCCAGACACCATGACGACTACTCCCAACTCTTCCCCTGTAAAAATTTACAAAACAAATTTTCTTAAGACTCCACACTTTATCACACACTTCTCTACCAATTCCTATCACTAGATAAACTCCCCATCTATAGCATCTCATATGGTAGCCATGAAATAGCCCCTGTAGCCATGTAGTGGCCCCCTATAGCCAGGTAGTAGCCCCTGTAGCCAGTGATGCCCCCTGTAGCCAGTAGATGCCCCCCTGTAGCTAGTTGATACCCCCCTGTAGCCAGTTGATGCCCCCCTGTAGCCAGTGATGCCCCCTGTTATCAGTAGATGCCCCTGTAGCCAGTGATGCCCCCCTGTAGCCAGTGTTGCCCCCCTTCGCCTGTGATTCCCCCGTAGCCAGTGATCCCCCATAGCCAGAGATGCCCCCCTTGTAGCCAGAGATGCCCCCTTGTAGCCAGAGATGCCCCTCTGTAGCCAGTGATGCCCCCATTGTAGCCAGTGATGCCCCCTGTAGCCCGTAGATTCCCCCTGTTATCAGAAGATGCCCCTGTAGCCAGTGATGCCCCCTGTAGCTAGTAGATGCCCCCTGTAGCCAGTAGATGCCCCCTGTAGCCAGTGATTCCCCCCCCCTGTAGCCAGTGATGCCCCCATGTAGCCAAAGATGCCCCCCTTGTAGCCAGTGATGCCCCCATTGTAGCCAGTGATGCCCCCTGTAGCCAGTTGATGCCCCCTGTAGCCAGTAGATGCCCCCTGTTATCAGTAGATGTCCCTGTAGCCAGTGATGCCCCGTGTAGCCGGTAGATGCCTCCTGTGGCCGGTAGATGCCCTCTGTAGCCAGTGATGTCCCCTGTAGCCAGAGATGCCCCCTTGTAGCCAGTGTGCCCCCATTGTAGCCAGTGTGCCCCCATTGTAGCCAGTTGTCCCCCTTGTAGCCAGTGATGCCCCCCTGTAGCCAGTGATGCCCCCTGTAGCCAGTAGATGCCCCCTGTTATCAGTAGATGCCCCTGTAGCCAGTGATGCTCCCCTGTAGCCAGTTGATGCCCCCTGTAGCCAGTATATGCCCCCTGTTATCAGTAGATGCCCCTGTAGCCAGTAGATGCCCCCTGTAGCCAGAGATGCCCTGTAGCCAGTAGATGCCCCCGTAGCCAGTAGAAGCCCTCTGTAGCCAGTGATGCCCCCATGTAGCCAGAGATGTCCCCTTTGTAGCCAGTGTGCCCCCATTGTAGCCAGTGTGCCCCCATTGTAGCCAGTGATGCCCCCTTGTAGCCAGTGATGCCCCCCTGTAGCCAGTGATGCCCCCTGTTATCAGTAGATGCCCCTGTAGCCAGTGATGCCCCCTGTAGCCAGTGATACCCCCTGTAGCCAGGATGCCCCCGTAGCCAGTAGAAAGCCTTCTGTAGCCAGTGATGCCCCCTTCTAGCCCTGATGCCCCTTGTAGCCAGTTTTGCCCCCATTGTAGCCAGTGTGCCCTCTTGTAGCCAGTGATGCCCCCCTTGTAGCCAGTGTGCCCCCGTTGTTGCCAGGGTGGCCCTTGTAGCCAGGATGCCCCCCTTGTTAGCCAGTGTGCCCCCCTTGTAGCCAGCGTGCCCCCATTGTAGCCAGGATGCCCCCCTTGTAGCCAGTGATGCCCCCATTGTAGCCAGGATGCTCCCTTGTAGCCAGGATGCCCCCGTTGTAGCCAGTGTGCCCAACTTGTAGCCAGTGTGCCCCCTTTGTAGCCAGTGATACCCCCTTGTAGCCAGGATGCCCCCCTGTAGCCAGGGTGCCCCCATTGTACACAAACACTACCATGTACTCTACTTAAGCACGATGTATAGGTGTAGAGAACCCTTGATATAATGAAATGAAGTTCTGGGTATACCAATACAATTTAAACCAAAACAACTAAGGTATAAAAACCTAGAATAAAGATACATAAAACATAACTTTTAATAAAAATAAATATGAATTGAGAAAGAAAACGAAAAGACACCCTCAAAGATACCCTATCAAAGACCTGTCTGCCTCAAAAATGGGGAAATCGCCCCAATAAGGGCGCCCCCACACTGGAACCCTAAACTAACCCTGTCCCTAGCTACATCTAAATGAAAAAAAGAAAAACACATATACCACAAATGGAGTGCACAAACAAAAAAGTGCTGTGATAAATAACAATACAACAGACAATTTTACGTTTGATGTTCAATAATACTATGAATTGATGATGCGTCATAGGGAAAATGATCAATAACGCATAAAAATTCCAATATTCCAAATATTGAATATTGGAATATTGAATATGGAATATTGGGGAAAATTTATGCGTTATTGATCATCTTCCTATGATGCATCATCAATTCTAGTATTATTGAACATCAAACGTATATTGTCTGTTGTATTGTTATTTATCACAGCACTTTTTTGTTTGTGCACTCCTTTGTGGTATATGGGTTTTTTTTTTTTTTTGATTTAGATGTAGCTAGGGACAGGGTTAGTTTAGGTTCCAGTGTGGGGGCGCCCTTATTGGGGGGATTTCCCCATTTTTGAGGCAGACAGGTCTTTGATAGGGTATATTTGAGGGTGTCTTTTCGTTTTCTTTCTCAATTCTTATTTATTTTTTTATTAAAAGTATGTTTTATGTATCTTTATTCTAGGGTTATCCCTGTATTGTTTTGGTTTTGCCCCCTTTGTAGCCGGGTGCCCCCCCCCCCCCTTTTAGCCGGATCCCCCCTCCCCTTGTAGCCATGAGACTCCCTTGTACAGTTGCCCCCCTTGTAGCCGGGTCCCCCCTTGTAGCGGAGCCCCCCTTGTACCATGTGCCCCCCTTTGCCGGGGTGCCCTTTTGTACCAGGACCCCCCTTGTACCAGTGTGCCCAACGTTAGCCATGGCCCCATTGTAGCCAGTGATAACCCCTTGTAGCCAGGATACCCCCCTTTGAGCCCGGGTTTCCCCCCCATTGTACCCAGGATGCCCCCTTGGTAGCCAGGTGCCCCCCCTGTAGCCAGTGATGCTCCCCTTGTACCATTGCCCCCCTTTGTCCCATGTGCCCTCCTTGTACCCAGTGTGCCCCCCTTGTAGCCGGATGGCCCCCCTTGTACCATTGATGCCCCCGCTGTACCCATTTGATCCCCACCTGTTATCAGTAATCCCCCTTACCAGTGATGCCCCCCTTCCCCAGTGATGCCCCCCTAAAAGCCATGATGCCCCCATACCCAGTGATTCCCCCCGTAGGCGGGGATTCCCCCATAGCCGGGGAATCCCCCCTTGTAGCCAGAGATGCCCCCCTGTACCAGTGATCCCCCCCTTGTACCATGATCCCCCCCTGTGCCAGTTGATGCCCCCCTTACCATAGATGCCCCCTGTTATCAGTAATGTCCCTGTAGCCAGTGATCCCCCTGAGCCAGTAGACCTCCTGTACCATAGATGCCCCTGTAGCCAGTGATGCCCCCTTTTAGCCAGTGACCCCCCCCTTTTAGCCAGAGAGCCCCCCTTGTAGCCAGAGATGCCCCCCTTTGAGCCAGGGGCCCCCCTTGTTGCCAGTGTCCCCCTGGTAGCCCGTGACCCCCTTGTAGCCAGTGATCCCCCCTGTACCCAGTGATCCCCCCCTGTAGTCAGAGATGCCCCCCTGGTAGCCAGTGATGCCCCCCGACCCCAGTGATGCCCCCCTTGTAGCCAGGATGCCCCCTGTGCCAGTTGATGCCCCTGTAGCCATGATCCCCCCCGTTTTCATAGATGTCCCTGTACCAGTGATGCCCCCTGTAGCCAGTAATGCCTCCTGTAGCCATTAGACCCTCTGTAGCCTGATGCCCCCCTTCTACCATAAAATGCCCCCCCTGAGCCAGAGATCCCCCCCATGTAGCCAAGAATCCCCCCCTTGTAGCCAGTGTGCCCCTTGTAGCCAGTGTCCCCATGTAGCCAGTGTCCCCTTGTACCAGTAACCCCCCCCCCCCCTGTGCCAGTGATCCCCCCTGTAGTCAGAGATGCCCCCCCTTGTAGCCAGGATGCCCCCTGTGCCATTGATGCCCCCCTTTAGCCAGTGATGCCCCCTTACCAGTTTATGCCCCCGGTACCAGTGTGCCCCCTGTTATCAGTAGATACCCCGTACCATTATTCCCCTGTACCCATAATGCCCCGTAGCCATAGATGCCCTTGTAGCCAGTGATGCCCCCCATCTAGCCAGTTTCCCCCTTGTGCCGTTTGCCCCCCATTGTAGCCAGTGTGTCCCCTTTGTAGCCGTGCGCCCCCCCTTGTAGCCAGTGTCCCCCCCTTGTAGCCATGTGCCCCCTTGTAGCCAGGCCCCCCTTGTAGCCAGGTGCCCCCTTGTAGCATGTGCCCCCCTGTACCAGGACCCCCCCTTGTAGCCTGTGATCCCCCCATTTAGCCAGGATTCCCTTTACCCAAGATGCCCCCTTTAGCCAGTGTGCCCAACTTGTACCCAGTTCCCCCCACTGTACCAGTGATGCCCCCTTTTTGCCAGATTCCCCCTTGTACCCGGGGGAGCCCCCCTTGTAGAGATGCCCCCATTGAGCCGGGATGCCCCCCCCCCCCTTGTAGCCAGGATGCCCCCCCTTGTAGCCAGGGATGCCCCCCTTGTACCATTGTGCCCCCTTGTAGCCGGGATGCCCCCTGACCCGGGGATCCCCACCTTGTAGCCAGTGTGCCCCCCTTGTAGCCAAGATGCCCCCCCCCTTGTAGCCAGTGATGCCCCCATTGTACCGGGACCCCCCCTTTACTCCCCCCCTTGTAAGCCAGTGACTCCCTTGACCCAGTGGCCCCCCTTTCCAGTGTGCCCTCCTTGTACCAGTGGCCCAACTTGTAGCCGTGTGCCCCCATTGTACATGACCCCCCATTGTAGCCGGATCCCCCCTTTGTAGCCAGGACCCCCCCCCCCTTGTACCATATGCCCCCTTGTACCCATATCCCCCCCTGACCAGTGTGCCCTCTTGAGCCCATGTCCCCCCCTTGTACCAGGATGCCCCCCCTTGTACCAGATGCCCCCCTTGAGCCAGTGTGCCCCCCTTGTAGCCAGTTGCCCCCCCCTTGTAGCCGGATGCTCCCTTGTAGCCATGTCCCCCCCTTGAGCCATGTCCCCCTTGTAGCCAGTGGCCCGCCTTGTAGCCAGGATGCCCCCCGTACCCGGGATGCCCCCCTTGTACCAGGATCCCCCCCCCTTGACCAGGATGCCCCCCTTTAGCCAGGTTTCCCTTCCCTTGTACCGGGAGCCCCTTGTTGCCGTGTGCCCCCTTGTAGCCAGGTCCCCCATTGTAGCCAGTGTCCCCCTTTGTACGGGATCCCCCCCTTGTACCGGACCCCCCTTGTACCCAGTGACCCCCCCCTGTACCGGGATGCCCCCCCCCCCTTGTCCGGGTGCCCCCCTTGTGCCAGGGCCCCCCCTTGGCCAGGATGCCCCCCCTTGTAGCCAGTGTGCCCCCCTTGTACCCAGTGTCCCCCCATTGTACCAGTTGCCCCCATTGAGCCATGATCCCCCCCTTGTAGCCAGGATCCCCTTGTACCAGTGTGCCCCACTGAAAGCCGGGGACCCCCCCCCCCCTTGTACCAGGCCCCCCCCGGTAGCCAGGATGCCCCCCCTTGTACCAGGATGCCCTTGTAAGAAATTCTAAATAACAAAAGAGTACTCCCGGGTCGCGCGCCCCGGGTCCGGAGTGCTCAGCGGGGGATGCTGACGGTGTAAGCACGGGGAGCTCCCACCGGGGACCCCCGCGTTGCGGGGGCGCGATGAAAGCTGTGGCCCCCTTACGCTGAAAGGGGGGGAGTCAGGACGGGAACAAACCGCCCGCCCCCTCCTTGTATTTGGGAGTGCTGGGTCGCGTGACTGTTATAAAAAAGTCGCGCAGAGTCAGGGGGGCTCCTCCGGGCGGGGAGGGCGGCCCGGCGCCCCCCCAGGTGGCGGGGGCCCGGCGCCCCGGGCGACCGCCCGCCGCCCGCCCCTAGGAACGGCCCTGCTAACAGGTCATAAATATGAAAGAAATACGGTATGTATGAGAGGTAGATTTATAACTATGACCTTCTTCAGGTAATTAACACAAGGCAGATTAATGGCAGAATTGCCGCAAGTGGAAACCAGTTCTGTTCATCTGCCTGGAGTTAGTTTTTTAGGAAACTACATTTATTTTTTTATTTTAAAAACATTTAAAAAAAAAATAAATTTGCTAAATATGTATCTGAAAAAAAGAAATCAAAAGCTTGTTCACAAGACGGGTTTTGGGTCCTTTTTACGGATCCCTTTTGGGGATGAGGAGACATGTATGCTTTTTGACTTTGGGTTTTTCGATCCCCCTTTCCGGATGCTTTTGATTCTCTCTCTCCTTCTTCTATCTATCTATCTCTCTCTCTCTATCATCTATCTCTTCTCTCCTCTCTCTTCTATCTCTCTTGTCTCCCTCTCTCTTTTTCTCCCCATCCATCTTCCTGCAGCACCTCACCTGTCCCGCCGCCGTGCCCCCCTCCGGCCCCCAACTGCGTTTTTCGCATCCCTTTCAATGCAAAGCGCAGCTGATACGTACCCGGAGTGTGGGGCGCTTTTGGACAGGGGCCAAAAGCGGACTCCATTATCTCCTTTTGGGGGTTCATTCGTAAACCCCAATAAAATTAAAAAATTCCGTGAGAACACGATGCGCTTTGCCATTGAACTCAATGTTAAACCAAATGAAATTGTTTTATCCGACGGATCACAAAAACATCGTGTGAACAAGCCCTAATAGTGTCCAGTAAGAAACTGAAATGATCCCCTGCAGAGCTGTATTAACCACCAGAAATTATGGTGCATAACAGGAGAGGTTACTACCTTGTACAAGAGAGAGGCAAAGGCTTTCTTTGCTGTTATTTTAAAGGGGCATTCTAACTACATCTTAAAACTTAAACATGTAGGCAAAAGCTTTAAACATGTAGGCAAAGGTAAATGTCAATTACTACCAAATACATTGCTGTCCTGATTTTGCTTCCTTTCAGAGCTAGAGCAATTCATATCTACTGCTTATGTACCCAAGCTTCTTTAGGTTACTGACCACCTTTCTCCACTCTAGCAGCCCTGGACAGGATAGTGACATCACTTCCTGCTTTGTCTTATCAGCAGCGATGGAGCTTGTTTATCTCTGTTACTGACAAACTTTAATTCTTTAGAGGTCTATAGCCTTCCGCCCTACTGTTTATTAGCAATGTCCCTGTAACAGGCTTTGCTAGGAATAGCAGAGCTGAAATGTCTTTCACTGCTGTAGAACCGTCCAGAGCCTGATCGGCAAGTGGGAACCTGAGGCTGTAGAACTGCCCAGAGCCTGATCGCAAGTGGGAGCCTGAAGCTGTAGACCCGCTCAGAGTCTGATCAGGAAGTGGGAGCCTGAAGCTGTAGACCCGCTCAGAGTCTGATCAGGAAGTGGGAGCCTGCAGCTGTAGAACCGCTCAGAGCCTGATCGGGAAGTGGGAGCCTGAAACTGCAGAACTGCCCAGAGCCTGATCAGGAAGTGGGAACCTGAAGCTGTAGAACGGCCCAGAGCCTGATCAGTAAGTGGGAGCCGGAAGCTGTAGAACTGCCCAGAGCCTGATCAGGAAGTGGGAGCCTGAAGCTGTAGAACTGCCCAGAGCCTGATCAGTAAGTGGGAGCCTGAAGCTGTAGAACTGCCCAGAGCCTGATCAGGAAGTGGGAGCCTGAAGCTGTAGAACTGCCCAGAGCCTGATCAGTAAGTGGGAGCCTGAAGCTGTACAACTGCCAGAACTAATCAGGTTTGGAAACCTGAAGCTGTACAACTGCCAAGAACCTAATCAGGAAGTGGGAGCCTGAAGCTGTAGAACTGCCCAGAACCCGATCAAATGGGAGCCTGAGCTGTGAACTGCCCAGGCCTGATCAGTAAGGGGAGCCTGAACTGTAGAACTGCCCAGAGCCTGATCAGGAAGTGGGAGCCTGAAGCTGTAGAACTGCCCAGAGCCTGATCAGGAAGTGGGAGCCTGAAGCTGTAGAACTTCCCAGAGCCTGAACAGGAAGTGGGGGCCTGAAGCTGTAGAACTGCCCAGAGCCTGAACAGGAAGTGGGGGCCTGAAGCTGTAGAACCGCTCAGAGCCTGACCAGGAAGTGGGAGCCTGAAGCTGTAGAACTGCCCAGAGCCTAATCAGGAAGTGGGAGCCTAAAGCTGGCTGTGAAGAGCAGGCTCTATAAAACAGCATGGTAATAACACCGCTTCAAGTGTAACGACTTAGAGCAAACTTTATCATTTTATTTACTACAGTATTATTGGTTCTTTCTCAACTGATTATGTTTTCAGCCACAGGGAAAGTAATTAACAGACAAGTTATATGAACAGATCTAAAATAACAGCGGGGCATGGGATGAACAATTTCTGTGACTGACATATAGCACTGTGCAAAATATTTAGGCAGGTGTGGGGAAAAATGCTTCACAGCTTTCAAAAATGAAAGTGTTAATAATTTATTTTTAAAGTGAATGAACAAAAAGAGAAATCAGAATCCAATCGGCATTTGGTGTGACCATTCTTTACCTATTCTCTTAGGTACTTGCACACAGTTAATGAAGGAACTCGTCAGGGAGGTTCCTCCAAACATCTTAAAGAACTAACAACAGTTCTCTCTGGATGTAGATGCTCAGATCCTTTTCTCTCTTCATGTAATCCCAGACAGACTTGTTTTTTGTTAAACCCCTCTACAAATGATGTAATCCACAATGGACCCTCTCAGTAGAGCCATGTGCTATATTTCTAGTACAAAGTCGATTCAAGTTTTAAACTATTCAACTTGGTCCAGTTCATCACCTACTTTCTGCCTGAGATACTCAGATCTCTTGGATAACACCTTCCAATTTATCCAGAGAGATAGTATATAAAGGCAAAGCTCTAGGTTTACTTTTGTTTCTCCTTTCCAATTTCGTCTTCGCACAAGTGTGATTGAATTGATTTCTCCCTTGGTTGACCAGCCACTACTGGAGGAAAAAATCCAATGACATGTTGGTGTGGTCATCAGAGCTGGGAAATTGTCCTATAGTGTGTTTAGCACTCAGCCATGTCAACAGCTGCAAGACTAACAAACATTGACACTGCTGTTATCAGCTCGGCTTGGGCTTTCGTCTAATGGAAAAAGACACGGCTCCATACAGGACATACCATTACTTTAAACATCTTAACCCCAGTCTGCAAGTGAATACCATAGGAGTGCCATAGAATAAATCAGAGCCAAAGACAAGCACAAGAGGACCTCAAATGGGCCCAGATGTTGACACTAAGTTGAGCTCAAAGTTTAGCAGTAGACAACCCATTAAGACTTTGGGCCATATGTATGAACCTGTTTCGGTCTAAAGCTCACTTTTTTGCCCAGAAGTTACTATAGGCAAAAAAGTGAGTTTTATTGATGATATAACCTGTAAATTTATAAACACCTCATTTAGAATATAATTGATAGTGGACGCCCACATTTTCTTTATAGATTGATGGTAGGCCCATAGAAACGTTTTCTCCAGTAGGGTCAAGTAACCTCAGTCCAACTCTACCAGCATTAAAAGGGTTGAATCATTTCATTAAATGGTCTTCAGAATAAGGGGACAGTGAAAACAAGTAACTTTGCAATTGGATGTCATTAGCAAAGCTGTCTTGTATTCACAGTTTTCCTTATCTTCTGTTTCTGTTTACACTGATCACCAGTGCTGGTTGGATCCCTCCTCCTTGCATTTCACTAGCTCAGAGCTCATTTACATTCTGTTCGCCCCCGGTCGGCTGTATTCACGGAGCTTGCATTTCTGCCTTTCACTCAAAGTAAGGGACCGGCAAATTTTCACTCTACACAGCCAGAAGAAACAGAATAACATTGCAGGGCTTCTACAATCAGGAAACAGCACAATTGTGTGTCGATCCCTGCCTCTCCTGCATAGAACGGAGATCTGTGCCGTTCATAGAAAGCTGGATTCAACTGTAACAAATCTCCAGCTATGAGAGGAGAAGAGATCAGTGCTCAGTCTAGATTGAATGCAGCCTGCGGTATGTATACAGCTCTTACAAAATAAGACTGATAGGGAGAGACACAGTGAGATGTGGACTCAGACAGAGAGGGGGAGGAGTCTCATAAGCCAGCATGAACAGTGAAGGGGGGATGATGTCACCCAGCTGGGAGGGGAAGAAACGCCCCTGCATTTCTAGAGTTGAGAAGCTGAGAGCAGTATGAATCAGCCGAATTAAAGAAGCGATACATCCCCTTTAATCCTGTGGAGCTTATTAAAGGGAACCTGCCCCCCTTGCTGAGGACAGCACAAGCCAGTGTCAGATCTGCTGTGAGCAGTTGTTAGCCCCGCCCACAAAAGGCTAGCCCCGCCCACCTGACAGTTATTCACATGTTTCTACCTATTCAAAGGAAGGCTATGTTCACACTTATTTTGGGATGCATTTCGCCATGTATTTCACGGTGTACTGCGCTCTAATACGAGCGAAATGTGCCCCAATCATTACGGTAATCCACAGTTCTCATAGATAACTATGTATTATGCCTCGTCCCCCCGCTTGTACAATACGATCGATTGTACGCGCAGGGAGATAAATGACATGTCAATTACTTGTGGCAAATACGCGCCGCGAGCAATGCATGTCTATGGGGCCGGCGGGCTGTCGCCCCCCCCCCCCCCCACGCCGCGGGAGTACGTGCCAGATCAGCGTGACTCCTCGAACACCTGGCGTAATTGCGAGGCATACAGTATACCCCGCAATTAAGCTGTGTGAACTTACCCTTATAGGATAGTCAGTTGTGAGGTGGGTGGGCCATGAAAAAAACTGACTCTTTTCATGACCCTTTTCTGGCTGAAAACTGCAGATTTGAGCATTAAATACTCGAAAGCTACAGCATCTTACAGAATAAGGGACACAGCGTTGGAAACAGCAGGTCTGACACTGGCTTGTGCTGCCCTCAGCAAGGGGGGCATAATCTATGTGACAAGTTCCCTTTAAAGCCCATTTGCTATCACGAAGATTGTGCCTATCGGGTATATTATTCTTAATAGCTGAGGATGGCTGTATTACAGAAGAAAGTGCCTTTCTGCATCCATACAATATGATTTGTAACTGGACCTTGACAATCTTTGAGATTGGAACGGCAATCTCAGGATTAGCGCTGTAGAGTACTTTTTGTGTAAGTTTGCTAGTTGGCGTTCATGGACAAAATAAAGCACCGTTCAAGGTTCATCCATCACAGCATATCAGTAGGTAAATAGACATACGTTGGGGAAGAGTTATTCAGCAAATCTGCTAGAATTCTGTATCAGATTGCCTGCTGTTTGCCTCATTTATTATGATTTTTATGTCTTAATAGACCGTTTTTAAAAATGTCAACAAAAAAAGGCCAAATGGAGTTGTAAATGGGCAGGATTTATTAGTGGGATTTGCCATTGGTGTAAAGTAAGTCAACCAGGACGCGGGATAAGGAAGAGAAAAGTGTCAACATATCTAGCAAGATGCACCAAATTTATCACACAGCGGGCTTCATTTATCAAAACTGTAAAAATGTTTTTATTTCCCACAGCAACCAATCAGGGCTCATAGTAACCAATCAGGGCTCATAGTAACCAATCAGATCTCATAGTAACCAATCAGAGCCCATAGCGACCATTTAGAGCTCATAGCGACCAATCAGAGCTCATACCAACCAATCAGGGCTCATAGCAACCAATCTGAGCTCATAGCAACCAATCAGATCTCATAGTAACCAATCAGATCTCATAAAAACCAATCAGTGCTCATAGCAACCAATCAGATCTCACAGCAACCAATCAGTGCTCATAGCAACCAATCAGATCTCACAGCAACCAATCAGTGCTCATAGCAACCAATCAGTGCTCATAGCAACCAATCAGTGCCCATGGTAACCAATCAGGGCTCATAGTAACCAATCAGAGATCATAGCAACCAATCGGAGCCAATAGCAACCAATTGGAGCTCATAGCAACCAATCGAAGCCCATAGCAACCAATCAGAGACCACAGCAACCAATCAGAACCCATAACAGCCAATCAGAGCTCATTGCAACCAATCTGAGTGCATAGCAACCAATCAGAGCTCATAGCAACCAATCAAAGTTCAGCATTCATTTCATATAGAGCTCTGGAAAAATAAAAGCTGAGCTCTGATTGGTTCCTGTGGGCAACAAAGAAAGTTTTACATCAAGACAGATTTGATAAATGAGGCCCAGTGTGCGCCACTTTGTTTATTTCTACTGGTTTCATCTAGATTTATCTTGAATATGAAAAAACAATCGGAATCCGGGAATCCTTAAAATCCTTCTCCTTTATTGAAAAACCTTATTAAAAAGCACAAAGCAAGGTGGTGGCTTATGATCCAGAGACAGATCCAGAGACAGATGGAGGGTCCCGCGTTCTGGCCAGATATTAAGGATTCCCGGATTCCTATTGCTTTTTCATATTGAAGATACTGATGCAGGCTGCTGCCGACAGCCGGGACTCCTGGACCTTTCCCATTATAGTAGATGGAGCTGACACACGGTCCAGCGAGGTGAGCAAATACTTTTTTTTTGTATTTTGTTCCTCTAGATTTATCATGTCTAAACTGAAGACGTATTAATAAACACGAATCATAATCTCTTGTTCCAACAGCTTTTTCCCTCTTTCTGCATGGTGCAGTCATTTCATGCTAGTGAATTCCAGGTTGGTAGGATCTAAACAAACCTGTGTTGCCTATGGGGGGCACTCTATCATTTATCAGTGGGGCCATTTCTGTAATTGCATGCACCTAAGTAATGGCCATCCTGAGATACCAAAGCATATGTGTCGAACTCACAGCCTACTGGCTGAATCTGGCCCGCCATGTCATTTTATGTGGCATGCAAGAGTTTAGACAGAGCAATCAGGAATTAACATGGTCCAGATGCAGGAGGACCAACTCTCTACTTTCCCTGGAGGATGCAGCCAGCGCTTGGTAGAGGCGGCGTCAGTATACGGGGGGCATGGAGAGCTTTGGTATGCACCTCTACACCGCTCTGTGTAGCAACTCACAGACAGGGGTTCGAAAGCCTTGCCAGATAGTCTCCAAAGAAGGAAGTTCTGTGCTGAAGAGGTGGAAAGGGCTGGCTATTATACAACGGACATCTTAGCCTTTTACTGACCATATGGCACATCGTACTATGTCTGGTTGAACAATTGGAGTCGGGAAGGATTTTTTTTCCCTAAAATGAGGACAATTGTCTTCTACCTCATGGAGGTTTTTGCATTCCTCTGGATCAACACTATAGTGCAATAAGCTGAACTGAATGGACGTCTGTCTTTTTTCAGCCTTACAAACTATGTCATTAGAACTACTTTATCAGCAACCAAAAGAAATGGAACACACCATAGAAAGCCTACTGGAACACTTCCATTTGGTACATATGGTGTCTCAGATTATTTAACAATATGCTAAGGCGTAGTTGCATTTATACAGTCTTAGGATCTGTTAACATGAAGTATTTGTGGGGCGTACTTTAGCACGTAATTGCACTGCAATGTTCCCGAAGTATGCCCAACAAATAAAGTAAATGAGTGCTATAATAACCTTGCCCATTCATGGGGAAAACGGCAGTAAAAGGAGGCCGGGCTGCAGCACTGCTGAAAGTACGCACTGGCCAGCACGTGCTTTCAACAGCAGGCGTATTGCAACACAGATAAGTACACGCCAGGATATGCCATGTGAACATACCCTTAGAGATACAAACAGCCCTTGAAGGACAACCATAGTGCTGTTGTGTCCATTAGTGGAAATATGTTTCACACCCTTGCACTAAAGGACAGGAGCTACATAATTAGGAACACTTCTTATAACAGTATGCAATCATTTACAATAACCTACATTCCAAATTGAACAACTTTGTAAACACATTACATCAAATATTTTGAACTGCTGGTATTACAGCCCACAGCTGTACTAACAATTCTCATGCTTGCTATAGGAAACCGAC
The DNA here is from genome assembly GCA_025379985.1 of Phyllomedusa bahiana. Classification (NCBI taxonomy): domain Eukaryota; kingdom Metazoa; phylum Chordata; class Amphibia; order Anura; family Hylidae; genus Phyllomedusa; species Phyllomedusa bahiana. The sequence goes on from JAODAL010005830.1 coordinate 32,601, forward strand.
AGCAAGCCTGTTGTCAGACAGACCCTTTACAGCTTAACTGATTTCCTATGCTGCAGTGGAACTGTTAGGGGGCTTTCACACAGTGAAGTTTTGGTGCAGTTTTAACTGCGCTCCAATTAAACTGCCTTTATTACCAGAAGCTTCTTTCAGTTGTCTAACTTGTTTAGAAAGGTGTTTCAAGAAAGTAATCAATTGCTGTGTTGGAAGTCTTGTGGATTACGAACACTAAGGGTGCTTTTACACAGCGCAGTTTTCGTGCTGTTTTAACTGCGCTCCAATTAAACTGCCTTTATTACCAGCAAGATTTTTTCACTTATCTAAACTGTTTGGAAAGTGAGTAATCAGTTAGTATGTTTGTATCCACAAGACTTCAAAGTAATTGATTTCTTACTTGAAACACCTTTCTGAACAATTTAGACAACTGAAAGAAGCTTGCTGCTAATAAAGGCAGTGTAATTGGAGAGCAATTAAAACTGCACCAAAACTGCGTTGTGTGAACACCCTTAGCACTCCCTACCTCACACTCCTATACTGATGACACTCGCCAGGATGTACCTCACTATAAGCTCTTTACAGACACTGAAGCAGCAGGGAATGTTCAAGTTCAAAAGATGTCAGAATTGTGAATGCAGCACTATAGTATAAAATTGGCTGGAATAGGGTATAAGATAAGTATTTTAATATTTACAAAATTATTAGCTATTTTATGCAAAATGAATTTGAAATACTATCTTAAAATGATGTCTAAAGGAGGGCCATCTTTTCCATTGGGCACACTAGGAGGTTGCCCGGGGGCCCCACAAGTATAGGGGCCCCAGGTGGGGTATGCTTGTCCCAGGCATACAAGAAACATACCCTGGATCACATGGTTGGCTTTCCTTATTTTACTCTTTGTGTGTCTTTAAGGATGTGCAAACAAAAACCATGGTGGTGAAGGGAGCCAAAGGCTCCCTTCCTTGCCAATCAGTCGTGTAGGCTGCAGACGGCCTGTGTCCAGACATAAGTGGCGTGATAATATGGGTGTGCTTGGGGGTGGTTAGAGGTATGCCCTAGTGTGATGTCATATATTTGGACAGGGCCCATTGCAGTGCTCTGCCAAGGGGCCCATAATGCTGTTAAGACGGCTCTGGTCTAAAGATGGACGTACCCTTTAAATCCTAGATAACTTGGATTAGTTTTCCGTGGTGCTCACTTTTCCTACCTTACTTACAGCTTATTTTTTCTACTTACTTGAAGTTCTTTTTCTGTCCTATTTAGTCCAAACAAAGAACAAAACCAGAATGAACGTCAAATCCCAAACAGCATGATAAATCAATAGACCCTGGCAACGTCATACATCAATTAACAGGATTCTTTATTCTTTGTACAACCGGCTGCGATTTCCCCTGAATTTGTGAACAGAGCTTCTGAACTGACAACCACCTTCATTTAAGTTACCTTTCAGATCTGAGACATTTTTGGACTGCTTTGGCATTTTAAGGAACAACAATAAAGCCTTTGCCAGTAAAAGATTTACATCCCCCAACAACGATGTGACTTCTAAGAGCATTGCAAATGGAAATGTGATTTTTTTTATGTTGGCACTCTGATATTAAAGAAGTGGCTCTATGGAATAGCCCGAAGCTGCACCACCATATAACTAACCAAATAACAATGGAAATTGTTCTCCGCCTTCGCGAACCTTGAGCCAGACTTCAATAACTTTACCTGAAGAACAGTAATATTCAGCATTTGTAAGGCTACCTCTACTAATTGACTGGCTAATGCTGATAAGACGCTTTCAAATGAATTAATTGCAAGTTCAGACAACAGCAGTTTCCCGAGATCAAAGATGAGCATTAAATCACTTTAAGTTTCATGAGGTTTGTCAGCTGTTCAGGGGGGCATGATGAATGAGGTGTCACTTCATTGTCATGTAAATGCACTGCCAGCGCAAGTTAATTACACAAAGAAACTCTGCTGGTGGAATATCGCTATCGAGCTCAGGAGCTTACTATAGACGAAAGACAGCCATACCTGTATAGAATACTTAGCAGATAGGATTCATAGTGATGGTTTGCCTCTATAGTCCATCACTTTTATCTGATCAAATTTCAGTGTTAAACCAGGTAAAATGTTTAATTGCACCCGTTTACTTACTTTCTAGAAGCAAATAGTCCAGCTTCTGTGTAGTATGTAATTCTAGAAATCACTACTTGCAGCTGAGAAAGGGGAATATATCTCATTGGGGAGAGGCACCATGTAGGTGTGTGAGGATGTAACATTGCCTTTTGCACTTCACCGTCATTTGTATATGATAAGCCATTATGGGAAAAGACCTGAACGCTCTAGGGCCCTCAATTGGAAGTAACCATCCTCAATTTGCTTCTGAGTCTTGAAAAGCGAAAAGGATTCATGCAAAGCCAGTATCGCTCATCTGCAGACAACTGTTTCAGGGTTTCAGTGTAGAGCAGAGCTTATTGGCTGGCTGGGTGATATCCAATAGAGGGGACTAGAGTGTTCAGCTCTCTTTCCAAGAGCTTGTTTCATTATCCATAGTGAAACAAGTACTGTATCATCATGGGCTGAAAGGCCACTCTGCCAGGAAGAAGCCATTAGTCCAAAAGAAACATTTAAAAGCCAGATTAATGATTGCAAATGCACACAGGAACAAAGACCTACATTTTTGGAGTCATGTCCTGTGGTCTGATGAAACTAAGATTGAACTGTTTGGCAATAATGACCATCGTTACATTTGGAGGAAAAAGGGAGAAGCTTGGAAGCCTAAGGACACCATCCCAACTGTGAAACACGGGAGAGGCAACATCATGTTGTGGGGTTGTTTTGCTGTAGGAGGGACTGGAGCACCTCACAAAATAGATTGCATCATGAGGAAAGAAGATTATGTGGCAATACTGAAGCAACAGCTCAAGATATCAGCCAGGAAGTTAAAGCTTGGGCGGAAATGGGTCTTCCAAATGGACAATGACCCGAAGCTACTGCCAGACTGGTTACAAAGTGGCTTAAGGAGAGCCTTAATCAATCTGAGTCAATGTTTTGGAGTGGCCATCACAAAGCCCAGATCTCAATCGTATTGAAAATGTATAGGAAAGCTGAAAATGCAGGTGTGAGAAAGGCGACCTACATACATGGCTCAGTTACACCAGTTCTGTCAGGAGGAAGGGGCCAAAATTCCTTCCAACAATTGTTAGAAGCTTGTGGAAGGATATCCAAAAGGTTTGACCCAAGTCTTACAGTGTAAGGGCAATGCTGCCAAATACTAATGGAATGTATGGAAACTTTTGACTTTGCAGAAAGTAATAAAAATGCCTTAAAAATTCTCTCTCATTATTTGCATTTGGCAAATATAAATTATTTTGGTTCCTAATTGACCTAAAACGGGGAAAGTTTATTCTGATTTGATGTCAAAAAGTGAGAAAAAATTCATTTGTGTCTTTTTATATAGTGTATGTAAACTTCTGGTTTCAACTGTAGATAGGAAGAGGGACACGGACTTTCAGAGCTATGCTGGTACATGCTGGAAGAGGTGACAAGGCACAGGTAAAAAAAAGAGGTTGTTACAATGGGAAGCCTTCTGGATTGCCTCCATGGAGGCCCATTCTCCAAGAGGGTTAAATGAGAATCTTAACCTACGAGAGTTTCTGTGATTCCGATTTAGCAAATGATTATATGTATATACAGTAAGTCAAAGTAAATTGGTTACATACACCTTATAAAGGTGGAGGATCGTCTTCTGAAACATTGCACGGGTGTGCGGTCTGTTCTGGCCGGTGTCTGGCATCTCCACCTAACCGTAATGAGAACGCAAGTGGATTAAGCTCAATGGCATGAGAGGCCCGCACCCAGAGACTTGAGTATACCTCTTTCTTCATACATCTTTTAAAAAAAACTTGTTGTGAAGTGTAATGAAGTTTAAATACAGTTTATGCACGGAATAAATAAGGATTATAAAAATAAAAACGAAAAAGATTGATATCGGACTTATTGTCGATGGTAAATCCGTTTCAAAAGGACACCCGTGGCGCCTAATGGACGACACAGATGTGAACCTAGCCTTACCCATACAATGGATCCCTTATAAAAAAGAGCATTGCACTTCAGTTTGCATCAGTTTTTATCAATTTTTGAAAGTCAGTCTGTTCCATCACTTTTGAATGGAAAGCTAAATGCAGATGTGAACCAGATGTCAATGGCTAGTTGAAATAAAAGAAGTGATATCACATAGCAAGCTTTCTAGACTACTGAGATCTCTTCATCGGGCATGATATGTCATACAACTCCTTTTGTACTCAGGCAGCAGGAAATATTTCGCTCTATGGTCCCTTTATATATAAGAAGATTGCAGCAACTAACCATGGCAACACGTGCCTGGGAGCAAAGCGATAAACAGGAGCGAGACGCTGACAGCAGACAGAAGGTAAAAGGATGATATTTTGCCTTATAGGGATGTGATATATTGTACATAGCCGCTTGCAAATGTCTACTGGGGAGATATCTAAATAGTATAGTATATGTTACACTATACTATACCAAACTATACTATACCATACCATACTGTACTATACTATACCATACTATATCATACCATACTATACAATACTATATTATACTATACCATGTCATACCATACTATACCATGTAATTCCATACTATATCATATCATACCATACTATACCATACTATACTATACCGTACTGTACCATACTATACTATACTATACTATATCATACCAAACTAAACTATACTAAATAGTAGAGGGTTCTACCTCTAAGCAAAATAGTCCAGAGCCTGGTAATAATTTCATATGTTTAGTGCACAGAGCTCCATTTCTCTATACATGTTATCTTATTATATGACTATAATGTATACACACAAGTATATGCAATGGGGGTTAATGCTCACAGGCCTTTTAGAGTACATTGTTTTAACTATTGAACAATTTGACTGCAGACTGTAGCACATAATTCATTAGCACTGCCAACTCCATAAGGGACCCTGATGCCAGTATTGTATTTTCATGTCTACAGCACGACTTAAGCCTTGGCAAGATCTCGTCATTATCCACAAAACTCAGATGATGTTACTTGGACAGCAAGACTCATAAGTGATCGCTGTATTTTTAGAACTCATTTTATTTGTCAATTATATTAATTAATGTGGTAATATAGCCATAATACTGGGAGAGTATTTCACTGTAATAATACTAGCTCTAGCGTATGCGCTATTAAATCCCATCATAATTCAGCTTATAAGAAGGTGTAGGAACTTATCTTCTGGCTACCATTGCTTGCTTCGGATTGTGTCTTTATAAAGACTGAAGGAAATCTGAATTTTTCACATCCTTCTAAAAAAGAAGATATACTTACAAAAAAAAGGTTGCTTAGAAAACTTTTTTTCATATACCATGTAAGTGAATATCGAGTTAATAGAGAAAAACGGGGGTTGTTCCTCTGTTTAGGTTCTTTATCTCTTGTCCAGAGTAAATAGGGGTTACTAAGATCATCTCTCGCTCTGGAGGACCTGTCCTCTCCTGTCCTGCATTACATAGGAATCCATTTAGTTAAAAAAAGGTGCTTTCCGATGCTGTTTTTTCTCCTGTGGAAGAAGAAGGATATTTCATGATCAAATTATTGTCACAGTGTAGGGTGTGTGATACCCATTAGTGGTATTGTATATGTATAACTGTATTATATGCTAAATGTGCTGTGAATATTGTATATATCTGTATAAGTATGATAGTAATGACTTAGCACTTTAATTGGAGTACTGGCATTCTAAGGGTGCGTTCACACGACAATGGACAAATACCGGTTGGTTTATCCGACCAGCATTTGTCCAGTTTGTGTGCGGTGCACACGGCCGTGGGGGGGGACTGCTTTTCTCCACGATGAGCGGAGAAAAGCCCTCCCCCTTCACATTCATTTGCACATATTCCGTCCGAAAACCGGACGGAAGAATGTGTATGTAAAATGTTTTTTGGGGTACCCACAGGCGGAAAAACCACTGGACGGAAAACCCGTGCAGTGGGGACTGCTGCACGGGTTTTCCGTAGGAGCCCGTTGTGTTAGTTTGCGTCCGTTTTTTCAGACGCTGGGCAAACCGTCTGAAAAAACGGACGAAAACCCGTGCCATGGGGACATGCCTTAAGCACCAGATGCACCTGCCACTTGCAGCCAATCAGGAGATTTTCCAGGGGACCCTGGGAAGAAGGAGAAAGAGGCTGCAATCCACAAGCAGTTCAGTTTGGTTACTTGGTTGGAGAGTGCTAATCCTTAGTTATAGTTACATAAATGTTCCATCATAAGAGGGAATCTGGACGGCAGCCGGAAGTGGAGCAGGAGCAGGCAAAGACCATTTACACCAGGCCTATAAAAAGGGAGTACTCACAGAATCAGAGAGAGAGAAAAGAAAAAGAACAGACAGAATTCTAAGAGAAAGAGAGACAAGCTAAAGAGGATAGGGAAAAAAAGAGACTGTCAGCAAGCATACCTGATAGCCAGGTGATAGAATTCCTAAGGTAACACTTTCCTAAGCTATACTACTGACCTGGCACTGGCATCAGAAAGGGACTAGCAGGTGACTTTGCTGAATTGGATAGGTGCTTCAGGAAGGTAGAAGTGCACATGGGGAAAGCACCCAAGAGAGAAAAAGAGTTATCCCACTGTTGTCCAAAGAGTTATCCCAAGAATAAATACTGTCTGTTATGACCGAATGTTCTAAGCAAAGCACAGGGAGTTAAGTCTGCCAAGATCCCAAAACTGCAGTGTTTCTGTTTTTTTTTTCTCTGCCGACACACTACATATACCAGCACACCACCTGTAGGCCCACAACACCTTCTCACTGCAAAATTGTAAGTTTTGGTGCCTCTGCCTCTAACACTTGACAAGAGGTAGGGATTGAACAAAGATGGGAATCCCTTTAACAGAAATTCTTAATAGGCTTCCCGTAAATGATGCTCTCCCTGGTTTTCCACTGATTAATTTAATACAACCAGAAACAACATTAAAATCTATCCCCCAATCCATGTCATAGGTTGTTTGCAGAGAAGCAGAATCCTTGTTATGCTGCAACGTGTATGAGACCCTTCAATAGCTCATACAGCCTGTCAATTTGTAGACTCATCATATCAAGCAACAGGGCTAAGGGCAGGAAAATTCTCTTGGCCCCGTAGATGTTAGGCCACATAAAATCCTACTGGGTTCAGGAGCAGGCCTGGTCCCCCCAAAAAAACTCCCACTGGAGTAAAGCATAAACTGCATTGCTAAAAGCTTCGGAATGTTCCTCCTCCTGGGCATAGCTGTACATAAGGGTCATAAAATGAACTCTGAGCTGCAGACCATCAAGGACCATGAACTCGTCAACTGGTTTATTCTAATAGTTAAAAGTATTACCATCTACTAACTCAATTTACAGTGTGTTTTAGACCGCAGGCTTCTATCTGGACAGATGGTGCAATACTCAAACCTTAAATTAAAAAAAATTATAATAGCAAGACTTTAAATTATGCAAAAGAAATGTCAATGTTGCCCCCATCCATAAGCATATGGAAATCTGGGAAGTTCTGGTAAATTTAGCTTCAGTTCCACAGATTACAAGTTATTGAATTTAATCTAAAGAGTTACATGAGAGAAAGAAGCAGAGAAATATGTGCTCAACTGTTGGGAAACGGCGGCTGAGAAGACAGTATGCTTATTACATTGTGACCTACGATGACTCAGATTTCTCCAGATCCTGGTTACTCATCATGTTTATCATAGTTCTGTAACAAATTTTATTTCAGGTTTTAAATTTGTTTTGCTCTCAGGAACTTAACATTTTTTAATTCTTTGGGTAATTGTTTGTTACACCAGCAATGGGAGACGTTGATTACCCTAATAATTAGGTTTAAGGATAGAGGTCATCAATGGTGCATTTGGTGGTCAGCCAGAAGCCAGAAGCATTTTCCCTCTAGCATCACTACTAGCATCACTGTACAAAACCTGCTTGGCGGCACCAGGAGGCCCTATTATTATGTATTTGGAGACACTGAGACATATGCCGCTAGATGTTACCTCCATGCAACACTGTTTTATCTACTAGAAAAAGAAATTTCTACATGTTAAACTGTATGACGAAACATTCCACAACTCGGTATGGTATTAAAATCATGTGAAGGTCCTGTATAGGACCATAGATTTCTATGCAAACTTTTCCCTATAGAAACTAGAATCTACACAACAGAATTTAGAATCCACACAACACAGATCTGTAATATGCTGTATGTAGGAGCAGGGGCGTAGCTATAGGGGGTGCAGAGGTAGTAATCGTTACCAGGCCATTCAGCCTGAGGGAGCCCAAAAGTCCTTCCACCACATAAGGAGCCACCAGCATTGTAAGCGGCACATGGTAGCTGGGGGCCTATTTCACTTTTTGCACTAGGGTCCAAGAGTTTAAAGTTACACTTCTGTGTATGAGTCTTCAGTTTATAATGGACCTAGAGCAGCAGAACAAATTTTTGGGATGTTCTGGATGCAAAAGGGGGCTATATAAGCTTCTTCCATCTATGTTACTTTACAGCCTTGTAACCCATCCAAATTAAAACTGATACCTGACACCCTAGTTTCAATGCACCCTAAATAATGCTCCATTCCTATCCTGATCTAAATTTAGTCTTCAAAAAAGAGTGTAGGCATGTCGTGCAGTATAATAATAATAATCTTTATTTATATAGAACCAACATATTCCGCAGCACTTTACAATTTAGAGGGTATAAGTACAGAAAAGGAGAACAAACATTACACAGTAAAAAGCTACTTACAGATCAGACACGAGGTATGAGGGCCCTGCTCCAAAGAGCTTACAATCTATTAGTATCATGTCTCCTTGTCAAAGGAATCAGAGAACTTACTATTGTATCTTCTGGACAATTAGAACATTAGAGTAGATTTATTAAAACTGTTTGAAACTTGGAGTAAACTTAGAACAGACAGTCTAACAATCCGCCAAACTGAACACAGCGGCGCATCCTGTTTGACAAACTTGGTGTATCTTTAGACATTGTTCTTTTACCTTAAACCCCCTTTTTGTTGGTTTATTGTATGCTAATAATTGACCCAATAAGTTACAAGTTACGTTTGTTCTGTAACATGATGTTGGTAGATTAAACAGCATTTTCCTGGTGACGTGCCTCCTTTAACCCATAGACAGATGTGGAGCTGTTTTTAGGAGAAAGCAGTCATATTTCCTAATGTTGTTTAACCCCTTTCAAAAGCAAGACTTGTCCAAGGCTGTATGTGCCATAGAGGTGGCTCATTCTGCTACTAAGAAATAGGGGACTCATTCCAAATTGGTCTTTTTCCAGCGTAATGGGTAGTAAGGACCATCAGATGGTGATTTTCATTAGTGCTGCAATGTTAGCTTGGTTTGACTCATGCACATAGGAAAAGGTAACAGAACCTCCCATTATGGTGGTCAGGAGTATTGTGGGATCAAGCATTAATTGCATGATGCAGCTAAGTGAGAGGGAACTTTGTAGATCTTGTCCAAATGTAATGGATAGTAAGGACCTTCACATGGTGATCTCCACTGGTGCTACAGAATTAGCTTGGTTTGACTCATGTACATGGGGAAAGGTATTAGAACCTCTTGCCATGGTGGCCAGGATTATTGTGGGGACAAGCAGCAATTGCATGCTATTGCTAAGTGAGAGGGGACTTAGTTGGTCTTGTCCAAATGTAATGGATAGTAAGGACCTTCACATGGTGATCTCTACTAGTGCTACAAAATTAGCTTGGTTTGACTCATGTACATGGGGCAAAGTAATAGAACCTCTTGCCATGGTGGCCAGGAGTATTGTGGGGGACAAGCAGCAATTGCATGCTATTGGTAAGCGAGAGGGGACTTAGTAGATCTTGTCCAAATGTAATGGGTAGCAATGACCTTCACAGGGCGATCTTCACCAGTACTGGTGATCAGGAGTATTGTGGGGTCAAGTAGTAATTGCATGCTGTTACCAAAAGAAAGGGGACTCATTCCAAGTAGGTCCTTCCACAATGTAATGGGTAGTAAAATCTTCAGAAAGTGATCTTCACCACTTCTGCAATATAAGCAGGGCTTAAGTCATGTACATATGATAAGGTAACAGAACCTTTTGTCATGTGTGTCTGGAGTGGTGTGGTATCAACCACTACCTAATTGCATACTGCTACTGAGAGAGAGGGGACTCATTCCAAATAGGTATTGTCTGAATATATTGGGTGGCCAAGACCTTCACAGGGAGATCTTCATTACTTTTGCAATGTTCCCATGGCTTGAGTCAGGTAATTAGGATGAGGTACCATGGTGGTCAGGAGTGATGTGGTGTCAAGCAGTACCTATTTTTTTTTACTTTACTATGGTGTCCCCCTTTCTTAATGATCAACACTGTCTGTGCCCTTTCCTTTTCAAGTTTTTAAAATATACCAGAATCTTTCTTTTTTCACATAGCAAAATACAGTGTAGCACATCAATGTTTGTGACTCTCCTTGGTCCGGAATTGATGATAGCTATGATGTGATATGTTATGGTTGCTATGGGCTTGATCTATCCCCCATGCTGCTGAATAAACCTACTATATTGGAAACGCTCAGTAAAATTCTGGAGATTGCTTTTCACCTTCCGCCACCTCATATAATAATCTAGGATAATTGCATTCAGTCAATGTGGTGCACTTATTGTTTTCTCCTACAAATAAAACTTATGTAACATCCTGCATTTGCACTGCTTCATATTCATTTCTTCATGTATATTCATTCTTTTCTTCATATTTCACAATACAACAAGAAGCCTGAATAATTATTATTTCAAGATGTATTTACTTAATAACTTATTGCATAAAGAATGAAACTCCACAATTCTTTTGAAATGATTGCTTTTCTGAAGGAAGTGATTATATATGTTTAAGTTGTGTTTGAATGTGTTAGAAATTGGAATAGTTCACTTTTTTAAAGTTTAATATTATTTTGCATCAGTTTGACACTGGTTCAATCCAATTTTTGAAAAAAAAATTGGATTTGTGATTTTCTGAACCCAAATTTTTTTTATTTTACTGGTTTTGAATAATTTCACTTACTCATTCTCAAGCACTTCTGGTCCCATGGCACTGTGGCTCCAATGCAATCACTTCTGTTGCAAGCATCACATTGCTTTTATTAGCAATTTGATTAAAAGTTAGATTTTAGCCTGAAGGTGTATTTCTTCTATATTGCAGTTTTTTTCATCACATGGGTAACCCTGATGTGGAATTGGGCCAGAAGTGATGTCAGAGCAGCAGCACATTTGGACCAGAAAAGGCGGGTATGTTAAAGGGGTTGTCTCACTACATTGATTCATCTTACCTCCGTCCTGTTTTCTTGGTTTCATTTTGAATTCAGGGGCGTGTTTACTGGCTTCTACTAGGCTGCAGTAGAAGCCAGGTCTGTAGCTATAGCGACCAGCACTGGCAGCCTATCAGGATAGATCAAACAGGTTTGTAGCTATAGCGACCTGATGAGGGGATGTCTAAGAATAGGTAGGACACTGTTAATGGACACATATTGCAAAGTGACTTGTTTTTGCAAGATCTTTAACATAAAAAGCAATCCTTGTAGACAACCCCTTTAAGCAATTCAAAGCCAGTAAAAAAAATACTATCCCTAACCAGAATTTAGGGTTTAGGTGACAGTTGATTTGTTTTTTTGTGGATATTGCCAATATAGATTTCGGGTGAATTCGACTTTGACCCAAAGTCCCCATCCTCAGGACAAAGACATCATCCATGTATCTATAGCAAGCTTTAATCTGTGCAAAATACTTAGATGAATAGTCATATTGTTTTTCAAAATGTGCCATAAACACATTAGTGGACGGGGGTTGTAGAAGGGTTGGATGAGCTCATTGGTTATATCAATGTCATCATGCCGCTCATACAGTTCTCGTCCACAGTGAGCACTGACATCATCCAGCATCTAGATGTCGAAGTACAAAAAAATTTAAGGAAAAAATACATACTACCTTGTTCTCCAAATCAATAGATAAGAATAAAATTTTACATCAAAGTAGTTGCCATGTACCCCAGGTTTTTCCAGGAATTGTTAAAGAGGTTGTCTCACTACATTGATTCATCTTACCTCAGTCCTGCTTTCTTGGTTTCATTTTGAATTCAGTGTTTACTGACTTCTACTAGGCTGCAGTAGAAGCCAGGTCTGTAGCTATAGCAACTAGTGCTGACAGCCTATCAGGAGAGATTGAACAGGTCTGTATCTATAGAAACCTGAGGAGCTGATGCAGCCCATACAAGAGGGGATATCTCAGAATTGGGAGGACACTGTTAATGGACACATATTGAAAAGTGACTTGTTTTTGTATTATCTTTAACATAAAAATCAATCCTTGTAGTGAGACAACCCCTTTAAGAGCCAATTCAAAACAATATACTGCTGCCGCCCTCCTCCACACACTTCCCCGTACCGGTACCTTCCTTAATTCCTCTTGCTGTGTTGCTTGTAATCAAGACGGAAGCTATGGTCCCGCTCGGCAGGCTGCCAGGCAAGGCCGAAACACTCCAGAAAACAGATCCACGAACGGAATTCCAGCAGGTACCAAAAGCTTCTCTTTATTCCAATATATTCATCACAGGGCAGTGCAACAACATGTGAACGCCAACGCGTTTCTGGTCTCTCAGGACCCTTGATCACGCCAGAGCCAGTTTATTAGGGTGAGGAGAATATTTTAAGATAATGGGACATATCAGGCGCAAATGTCTAAAATAATTCAAATTAATTAATAATTAAATAATAATAATAATAATAATTAAATAATACATTAAAAATTATTATATTTTATTATATATAAAATATATGTATATATAAATATATATATAAATATATATATATAAATAAATATAAAATACATTATAATAAATTAAACAATTAAATAATAATATAATAATATAATTATATTAATATTAATAATTAATAATTAAAATTAATTTGTAGCAAGGGGCTATGAATATGGACAACTTGAAAAGGCAGGCGTGGAGGTCATTACAATGAATAGAAACCAGGTCCTTTATCCTTCTCCGAAGAAAAATCAAGATAGATTGTTGTTTGTGGGTACTTATAATGCATATAGTACACTTATGTAATTTACTATTAGGAAACATGACATTTGCTTCCAGTGATGCTCATTTGGTAAAATGTTTAGAGATATGCCCCAATTTATTTTCGAAAAAGGTTGCATTATATGTAACGCATTGGTAGGGTCTGATGTAAAACCACGGTCAAAAAGTAGACATGATTTTATTGTGGCTAAGAAATCATGTACATTCCCTTGTCTGGGCTGTGAGAAATGTCATCCAAGTATAAAGGGTGACTGCATTTTACTTCCATCAAAGGACACTCAGGCTATGTTCACACGGCTTAAAATGGGACGTATTTCAGTCCGTAATCATGCGCCGTAGTGCGCAAATTACTGCTGGAACCCGTCCCATTCATTACGGTAATCCACAGTTCTAATAGAGAACTATGGATTACGTCTCCTCTCCCTGTTCGGCGAATACGCCGCGGGGGGAGATAAGTGACATGTGAATTACTAGCGGCGTATACGTGTCGCTGGTAATGCAAGTCTATGGGCCGGCGAGGTGCCGGCCCCCCGCTCCCGTCCCCGCTCCCGCCCCGTCCACACGGCGTAATTGCGGGGCGTAATTACACCCCGCAAATAAGCCGTGTGAACATAGCCTAAGGTGGCGATCCAGGGGTATTTCACATGTGATAGAAAAGCAGTAAGATATTTGCTTAAATGCCCATGTGGTATGGGGCATGTCGGTCAGACAATTCGGAACATTAGATCAGATTCAATGAACATCAGTCATCAATAAGGATTAAAATTGTAGGTGAAGAGCAAAACAAAGTAAAAAAAAAAAAGTAAAAAAATTCAGTAGCAAGACACTTTTACGATGCACGTCATGGAGTGTCCGAGCTCCAAGGGTGCTCTCCGGAACAGGTCAACTCCGAGGATGCTACGTTAGAAAATGCCTTTTGTAAATAGAGGCAGCCTGAATTCATAGGCTTAAAGGGGTTGTCTCACTACAAAGAATAGCTTTCAAAATGTAGGGAACACTAAATGAGGATATTTTCCAAATATATTGCTTTGTTCATCTTTTTCGTTAAGAGCTACAAATGAGTTTTTATCACCTTTGAGGGCTTTCTAGTACAGACCTGTGTACTCCTTCTCCCCTGCTGTTTGTTTTATCTGATAGCAGGGAGTGACGTCTTCACACAGGTTACAGCCAGCAGTGAAAGCTTGTGTGTTATCTGATCTTTCAGACAAAAGACAGTAATTACTCTACTGTTTACATTAGCTCAGCAGCTTCTCCTGTCCTGGTAGAAGGTAATTTAGCTAATCTAGACTAATAAACATAATACACAGAGAAGTCTGAATACACAAAGCTCATATGCTAATTACAGACAGCTTGACCAGGAAGTGACAGAGCAAAGCAGCATTATTTCATTCATGCATCCTATGAAATTATGAGATGAGACAACCCCTTTAATACATTGACACCCAGTGGCCTCAATGAGATAATGAGCCTAAAGGTATTTCTGTAGAAACTTTAGTGCTACATTGTTTTTAGGTAGAAAGACACATATTGATGTGGTTTATATAAATAATGTATATAGTATAATGGTTGGCAGTTTGCCTATTTAAGAGCACAGGGGTTGGAGCTACGTATACTTGACAAAGGGGACAGGTTGCCTCTGAAATGTTGCACGCAGGTGTGCACATGCCGCCTGTCAGTCTGAAAATCTCCCTGCTACAAGCCATGGAAAGGACTGGATAAGTGCTTAGCATGGATAAAAGAAAAAGGCAACACTGCAATGGACGTTAATTGCAAGTATTTTTAAAAAAGCTTTGGTGTTAAGTACCTAAAAATGCTGAATAAATTGTGTTTTTAAAAATGAAGAGAAAAGTTGGGTTGTTCCTGCTCTGATAAGTTTATTGGACTATAATGAGGAGTGACATGTATCAACATTGGCGCATAGAGGGCAGTTCTAAAAAGCTTTAAGGCAGTGAAGAATGCACCAGTATGTATAAACCTGTTCTTCTGCAGGTCATACATACAGGACAGTGTAGAGCCAATACCACAAGTCTGGCTCAGGCACCACCTTTACCCTGGTCTGTTCTTCTGCAGGTCATACATACATGGCAATGTCGAGCCAATACCACAAGTTTGACTCAGGCACCACCTTTATCCCTGGGCTGGCTGTTCTTTGTAGGTCATATATACAAAGGGCAGTGTAGAGCCAATACCACAAGTCTGGCCAGGCACCACCTTTACCCTGGTCTGGCTGTTCTTCTGCAGTCATATGTACATGGCAGTGTAGAGCCAATACCCACAAGTCTGGCTCAGGCACCACCTTTACCCTGGTTCTGTTCTTCTGCAGGTCATACATACAGGGCAGTGTAGAGCCAATACCACAAGTCTGGCTCAGGCACCACCCTTTACCTGGTCTGGTGTTATTCTCAGGTCATAATACAGGGCAGTGTTAGAGCCAATACCACAAGTCTGGCTCAGGCACCACCTTTACCCTGGTTTCTGTTTCTACAGGTCATACATACAGGGCAGTGTAGCCAATACCCACAAGTCTGGCTCAGGCACCCTTTACCCTGGTCGGCTTTCTTCTGCAGGTCATACATACAGGGCAGTGTGAGCCAATACCACAAGTCTGGCTTCAGGCACCACCTTTACCCCGGTTTTTGGCTGTTCTTATGCCGGTCATACATACAGGGGAGTGTAGGCCAATACCACAAGTCTGGCTCAGGCCCACAACCCTTTACCCTGGGGCTGGCTGTTCTAACTGTTCTGCGCCTAGATTTGGCGTCAAAGAATCATAAATGTGTCTACTTCTATGAATGTGGTGCGACTCCCTCCAGAGCCTCCCTAATATTTGGCGCATTAAAAAGGGACTTATCGCGTCAAAGTTTGGAGTGCGCCTGTTCATACATTCTTTTTGGCTGAAAGTGCACAGCCCCATTCATACCTATAAATGCTGAATAAGTTGAGTGTTTAAAAATGAAGAGAAAAGTTGGGTTGTTCCTGCTCTGATAAGTTTATTAGACCATAATGAGGAGTGTGGGGAACTTTTAGGGCAACATGTATCAACGTTGGCGCATTAAAAAGGGACTTATCGCACCAAAGTTTGGAGTGTGCCTGTTCATACATTCTTTTTGGCTCAAAGTACACCAGAAAACTGGTGCAGCCCCATTCATACATGTCGCCTTTAGAGCAGAGAAGTTGATGTTTGCCAAATCAAATAACATTGCTATTGTTATATATGAAAGGGTTTTCTCCTTATACAATAGGTGACCATAAGTATATCTGCCAATATACTATTCGTGGAAGAACATCAATAGAATGAAATTATGGCAATCACAGTCACTTCTTCTAAATGTAGCTATGTGGGCTCTTAAAGGCCAGAGAGCAAATGTTTCCATGTGCCTATTATATCACTGTACATTACACTTTTAGATACATTAGTTGCTGTATGATTATCAGCCAAGAAGGCTATCGGGCATCCAGCTCGGCTCCTAACCTTGCCCTTTGAACCTCATCCATGCAAGAGATAATGCAAAAGAAAAAGGATAAGACTACTGGTACATTTCTCTTGGTGAGCAATGTATGACTGGAAGAAAATTGTGGGATCTTTGTCACATCTGATATCTGTAATCCTATTTTTTTCAGTGCAGATAAAATCTGATAAAAAACGCTTCATCATATTATCATTGTCATAAAAGACAAATCAATCTTTTCAGCTCATTTGACAGATATAACAATATGTTGTTGAATGGGTTATTTTATCGAGCCTGATAATTGGGTGGCTTTGTAAGGAAACAGCAAAGATGGAAAAGATGGGCTGAATCATACCACACAGTCATGTTCCATCCACGCTTCTCAGATATTTCCATATTCTAGCCCTAAAGATACTTGGCCAGAAGATACATATCTTAAATATGCAATGCTTGGCTGCAGAGAAGACTTACACATTTTGGAGATTTAACAAATAAGAAGTTGGACTCTTGACAGATGATTTAGGGAGATAATTAGCTCTCTCTCTTTATATAATATATATATATATATAAATATATATATATATTTTTTATATAAAATATTATATATATATATAAAATATATATATATAAAAATAATTATTATATATATATATATTATATATTAAAGAAAAAAGTTTTAAAAAAAGGATTTGTCGGCGGCCCAAACGTTTTGGAAGACTCCAGCAAGTAAACGGAAAAAAAAAGACTTTATTGAGAAGCTCGGAGGTACGATGCTTCTAACTAAAATACATATAGCATATATCACTAAAACCCAACGTTTGTATTTCGCGCCTGGATCAGCGCTTCCTCAGGGGTATCGCGTCAACACTAACCTTTAAATACGGATTCAACTGACAATGATTGCCTATAATTAGTAGAGAAACCTCCATTGTTCATTCCTCATAGTGGTCAGCTTGTCATGATGTTACTTGAGCAAATCAATACATATTAATAATATATCTAAACATCAATGAACAATTATATATACATTTAAAACCATGTTCATACTATCTCTATACCTTATAAACCATAATTTATAAATCTAGCAATCATAAAAATAATAAAACTAAAATGATAAAAAGGAGAAAATATATATAGAAAAGAAAAAAAAAAAAAAAATAAATTTATTTTTATTTATATATATCTTGCACCATCCCCTAGACAAATAAGAATAATTATATCAATATACCAAAGTGCCTTGATAATAATTATATAAATTCCTAAATGCCAGTATATCTTGATGCCATTGTGTATATTGCTAAATTATAATGGTCTCTGTTATCTCATTTAATCCCTCTGGATGTATCGTCTTCAAGCGATACATCCAGAAGATTTCTTTACGTTGCAGTACCTGAAACCTGTTAGGGCAACCTCCTGGAATTTGATCTATAGGTATTATAGAGATAACTGAGAAATTACCCCCATGAAAGTTCTTTAAATGGCATGATACACTTTGTCGTATATCTCCCCTTTTGGTACTGGCCCTGTGCCCGTTTAGTCTGATATGCAGAGGGCATTTCGTACGACCAATGTATTGTTTACCGCTTGTACACTGGATTAAATAAATTACATATTGGCTGGTACAATCTAGAGGTTTTGAGATAAAAAATCTTTCTTTGGTAATGTTTGAACAAAATTCCAGAATGCATGAACAACACAGAAAACCTGTGCGCCTACACGGAGAACTCCCATTCGCCTTATTCAACTGTATGTTCTCCTTGTATTGAGTTCTCAACTTGCTGGGTATTAAATTCATCTTAGAAAACAATTTTTTTGAATATGAAGATAACCTATACTGGCAGCAAAATGGCACGGCTATGGGGACCAAAATGGCTCCGGCATATGCCAACCTTTTTATGAGTCGTTTTGAGGAAGATTTTATCTACATACCAGCCAATATGTATTTATTACAGCTTCTCTAATAAAGTCTTTTTTTCCGTTTACTTGCTGGAGTCTTCCAAAACGCTTGGCGCCGACAAATCCTATTTTTATACTTTTTTCTTTATTTCAACCCGACCCTAATGGAGTTCGGGTATTGAAGGATTTTGTGGCAGCCGTGTAAGGAAAAGAACCTCCTCCTTCCTGGGGACGTGATTCCAGGACACGCTATTCAGAGTGTTGTGCCTCTTCTGCTGCACAACTGAATGAGAAACCGGAGCGGTGATTTACACTTGCCGGAGAAGACTTGGGCTGCAGTAGTGTCATTGGTATTTCAGCAACCGTGCGAGGCTGTAGTTACTACTGCTGCATATCGGAGTGGAGGGACTACTCCCATCATACTTCCAACACAAGCTATTGAAGCTATTGACGATAATAGGAGTGGTGCTTCCACACGTTAAACAACGGGAAAAAATTGGCGTTAGGGTATTGAAGGATCCTGTGGCAGCCATTTGGATTGGAGCCCTACTATTCTCGGACGCGAGATTTGAGAACACGCTATACAGAGTGTCGTGCCTCCGTGTTGCACAACTAAAGAAGGTAAAGCATAAACGCTATTTATGATCTGAATGTTCAAAACCAGCTTCACTATTTGTGCGCCTGTCTTTTTTCTATCTTTTATATATATTATATATATATATATAATATATATATATATATTATATATATATATATATATATATATATATATGCGCTGTATATAAATATAGAGGCAGCCCCAGGATAGGGATTGTAGGTTTGTTCTTAAGTTGAATTTGTATGTAAGTCGGAACAGGTATATTTATTAAATGTAACTCTGGCACTAAAGTTTTTTTCTTAGTTTCGGATAGTGCAGGGAAGGGTTTTTACATTTGTTTTGCTGTCTGTGTCCCTGTTAAGAAGATTTCACCTGATTTGCTGCTGTGGCATGCTGGTACTTGTCGTTCCACAGCTACTATCTGCTGTGGAACATGGAACTACAAGTGCCAGCATTCCCCATAAGGCTGAGTTCACACGGCTTAATTGCGGGCCGTATTTTGCCCCGCAATTACGCCATGTGTACGGGGCAGGGAAGGGATGGGAGCGGGGGCAGGGGGTGGGGGCCTTTGGCAGCAGCTCACCGGCCCATAGACTATCATTACTAGCGGCGCGTATACGCCGTGAATAATTGACATGTCACTTCTCTCCCCGCTTGCCGTATTGTGCAATCAGGGAGAGGAAACGTAATCCATAGTCCTCCATATCTGGGACGTATCTCGCCCCGTATTTAGCGCAGTGCGGCGCAAAATACGGGGCGAGATATGTCCCAATATAAGCCGTGTGAACCTAGCCTAAGGCTCCGTTGTAACTAGGGGACAGATGTAAGTCAGAATGGTGTAAGTCGGGGACTGCCTGTATATATTTGCCTGTGTATAGTGCTCTACAGAGAAGATGGGATGTGGCAATATAGATGGGATGGTCACTGTCATGTCACCATATTTTTTGAAGACCCCTGTTTTGCATTATTTGTTTTCCCAAGGGGCCTTGCTCTACAGATTATCTACCTGCTGGATCTCCACAAGGATGATTTTTACTTTCCAAGAAGCACAGATATAAATATACACTCACCGGCCACTTTATTAGGTACACCTGTCCAACTGCTCGTTAACACTTAATTTCTAATCAGCCAATCACATGGCGGCAACTCACTGCATTTAGGCATGTAGACATGGTCAAGACAATCTCCTGCAGTTCAAACCGAGCATCAGTATGTGGAAGAAAGGTGATTTGAGTTCCTTTGAACGTGGCATGGTTGTTGGTTCCAGAAGGGCTGGTCTGAGTATTTCAGAAACTGCTGATCTCCTGGGATTTTAACGCACAACCATCTCTAGGGTTTACAGAATGGTCCGAAAAAGAAAAAACATCCAGTGTGCGGCAGTCCTGTGGGCGGAAATGCCTTGTTGATGCCAGAGGTCAAAGGAGAATGGGCAGACTGGTTCGAGCTGATAGAAAGGCAACAGTGACTCAAATAGCCACCGTTACAACCAAGGTAGGCAAAGAGCATCTCTGAATGCACAGTACGGCGAACTTTGAGGCAGATGGGCTACAGCAGCAGAAGACCCCCACCGGGTGCCACTCCTTTCAGCTAAGAACAGGAAACTGAGGCTCCAATTTGCCCAAGCTCATCGAAATTGGACAGTAGAAATTGGAAAAAAACGTTGCCTTTGGGCTGATGAGTCCTCGATTTCTGCTGCTACATTCAGATGGTAGGGTCAGAATTTGGCGTCAACAACATGAAAGCATGGATCCATCCTGCCTTGTATCAACGGTTCAGGCTGGTGGTGGTGGTGTCATGGTGTGGGGAATATTTTCTTGGCACTCTTTGGGCCCCTTGGTACCAATTGAGCATCGTTGCACACACCTTGTGGAATCTATGCCACGAAGAATTGAGGCAGTTCTGAAGGCAAAAGGGGGTCCAACCCGTTACTAGCATGGTGTACCTAATAAAGTGGCCGATGAGTGTATGTGTTTGCTTGGCTATTCACATATGTACAAGTCTACAATCAGAGAAGCAAAAACTGGCTGTGAATTGCCGTCCCGTCTATTCCTGCAAATCCTTGCATGCTAATTGCAGTATGTTATATGGTGTACTATAAGGAATTATACTTAAACCCGTATTTCCTAGCAATTAAAGGGGTTTTCTCACTACAAAAATTAGCTTTCAACATAAAGGGACAGTTAAAGGAAGACTTTTTTCTAAATACATCCGTCAATAGATTTTAATTTAGTCATGAGATCACAGAGTTTTTTATGTGCACAAAGGTTTCTGTGGTTACCTGCAGATGGATGTCTGTTATCTGATTAGCTGAGAGCAGAGAGCAGTGACGTCATCCCACTGATCGGCTGAGATCGAAGCAACCTAATTATATCTAACAAGGTTAGTTTCACTAAACAAAAGATACATGTGCTGTGAGGACTGAAAAGCATGGCTTTATCTGTAATCTTGTTAGAGATAATCTCCTGTCAGAGTAACGGCTTGCTAGAAGTTGAATATGCTAATCACTGCTGTAGAACCGCCTGAGGAGACAGAGTAAGTGCAAAACTGCTAACACTCAGTGAAACAACATGGTGAGAAAACCCCTTTAATCTTGGTGGTTGCACACACAGAACCACTCCCTGCAATGACTCTCTATTCGAACCATACTGTTGTCTAAAAAAAAATCTTCATCAGTTTGCACCAAACCAGGTAAACCACCATGCTTGGATAGCTGTTGGCCACCAGCTGTATAATATTCCAACTTAAAGGGAATCTGTCACCATTTTTTTTAGTAATTAAATACGATACATAGGGCGACTTGTATGTATTTTGGGGCCCAGTCACCAATTTAATTGTGCGTGTTAGTAGTGTAGAATGTGCCTGAATTTATGAACCTGTTCTACTGCGGGCCATAGATTTAGCTCTTTCTAGCCACAAAGTGACAATTCAGGCTCAGGTAAACCACTTTTAATTTGGTCTGCCTGTTCCAGCAGTAATGCACCTGGATTTGCTGTACTAAAGTCATACAGGTGTAGCTTCGTACAGATATAGAGTGACACACCTCCAGCACCCCCCCCCTCCCCCTCCCTCCCTGATCTCAGGCACATTACAAAGTACCATGGGCGCTTTATTTTACGGCTAATTATGGAGTGCACCTGATCGTACATTGAGAGAACAGGACTGCGCCAGTTTTTGGGGCTGGAAAGACACCAGAATACTGGCGTAGCCCCATACATACATGTCGCCCATATTCTTTTCTTCTTAGCTGTTTTAGTTTTCAATTTCCTATTGTGACTGGTGGATCCCATGTTATCTATACACATTGCTGTTACCTTTCACTGTAATCCTGCCTGTGCTGATAATAAGGAGACTGCGGAAAGGTTTTCTCTACAGAACAGGAAGTGTCAGACTATTATCAGGCCTTTATTTCTACATGCATATCCCAATTCTTGAAGATTTTAGCCCAGCCCCTGGGAATGGGCCTGATCTGCCCGGAAACACATACAAAACACTGGGAACATTTATTTTGTGGTGTGGTTTGTATTAACCCCCCTTCCTCTTTTATCTACCAGTTCCCAGGAGACCCCCCCAAAAAATAGGAGGGTTGGCAAGTATGACTTTATCTTTTCCCTTCACCTAGGGATCAGGACATTTTTACTTAAAACCAAACATGACCTAGTTCACAGACCAAACCCGTTCTAGGCATCTGCTGATGTGATACAGGGCTACATGGGGCATGGATATCCTTCAGCACTCTTACAGGTCTCCCTCATCTGTCAGCATTCTCCAACTGGGCCCCTGACACTACCCTGCAATCTCCGCACTCCCATGCTACCGCTGATTTACCTCTCTTTCTCATGGCTATCAAAACTAGGGGCGACATCTATAAATTCGCATTTGCAATTTTTTTTTTACTGTGTATTGCCGGTTATTCAGATGCATGAACAGGAGCTCTAGGGCCTATATAGATGTATTGATATGAAATTATATCTATCTATCTATCTATCTGTTTTATATCTATCCCATATCTATCTATCTCATATCTATCTATCTATCCATCCATCTATCTATCTGTCTAATATATATCCCATATCTATCCATCTATCTATCTATCTATCTATCTATCCATCCATCCATCTCATATCTATCTACCTGTCTATCTATCCATCTATCTATCTATCAATATATCTCTATCTATCTAACAATATCTATCTATCCATCCATCTATCTATCTCATGTCTATCTACCTGTCTATCTATCTATCTATCTATCTATCTATCTATCTATCTATCTATCTATCTATCTATCTATCTATCTATCTATCTACATATCTCTATTTACCTATCTACCAATATCTATCTATCTATCTATCTATCTATCAATCAATAATCTATCTTATCTGTATGTATATATATATATTATATAATATATATATATATATATATTATGTATATATATATATATATATATATATTTATATATATATATATATATATATATATATATATATATATATATAAAGTCAAGCAAATAGCTATAAGACAAATTTCTATGTATGACATCTCTATGTATTGATCATGCAGCTACCAAATTATATCAAGGAGCATACGGTATCATATCACCATACAGTTACTGACCAAAATAAAGCATCCTATAGGACTAATTGGTGGCGCAGGGATGGCACCCTGAGGTCATACAAACATGCACTGGATTCCCAGGATATGTTTCTGACCACTAGGTGCCCTTTACTCCTGGGGCCTCCGGGAAACTGCCTAGTGTGCCTAAGGGATAAGACAGTCCTGCCTAAACCACAATTATGAGTCCCCCAAGCTGCCTGTGTCATTCAAGCTACAGTAAATTATTGCCCCTGTGCGTATATACAGTGTAAGCTTTCTATCGATTTTGGTAGGTAAGAACACAACCATACAGTATTTTCCTATGGTCGAAAAGCACAGTTTTATGTCTTTCTATTATACAGTACTGCATTCCAGCGATTCCCTGTGTTCTCTGCAGCAAATTCCTAACATTGATAAATGTTAAGCACCATGTTACATCCTCTTGAGAATTTTGTCAGATGGCTGGTTACATTTCATTTCAGACCCAAAAGCAGCAGCAAAACTTGAGAGACCAGTTTAATATTTAAAGACATTGGCTTACCAGAAATATAGTGTTGTTCTCCAACACATACATGCCTCAGATATAAGCACAGAAGCCAGAGCATTGAGAATCTTTAAGAATGTTCCATTGATGTTCACTTATAATATCCGAACCATTGAAAGTAATAAATTATGGGAAGGGTATGAAGGTTTTTTTTTTTCTTCTTTTGCTAAACCTCCATTTCTGTTCCAGCTGTGGTAGCTTGATGATTTGCTGCAGTTTTTTTCAGGGCACTGTTAGGTTGGGTTCACACTGCATTTTTTACTACGTTGCAGGTGTCCGTCGGGATATTGGGGAAAGAAAAGAATCCCAATGGATACCGCAATCAGCCCATAGACATTAATAGAACCAATTTAGTAATATTTTAACTGTTTACTCTATTTGTCAGCAGAATACGCTTTCATTGTGGGACACAGAAATACACTAAGGGTATGTTCACGTGGCTTATTTTGGAGTGCATTTTGCCGCGTATTTCGCGGCGTACTGTGCTTAATACGCGGGGAAATGCGCCCCATAATTACGGTAATCCATAGTTACTATGGATTACGCCTCTTCTCACCGCTCATACAATACGATCATATTGTTCGCACGGGGAGGTAAGTGACATGTCAATTACTTGCGGCGATTATGCGCCGCGAGTAATGCATGTCTCCCCACGCTTTGGGAGTATGCGCTGATCAGCACAAGCTCCCAAAATACGATACTGTACTGTACTCGCCGCAGTACATCGTGTGAACATACCCTGAGGGCTCGCCCCTACGGCAGACAGCAAATACTGGTTGGATTTTACCGGTCTGAAAGCCGTCTGTAAAACCGTTCAAAAACCCTTGCCGTGGGGACAAGTCCTAAAGCTATATTTTAGAAATATTATGTTATATAATGCTGCCTCTAATAGATCTTGCCACAATGTTTTTTCTATGAATCTAACAGAAAAAAAATGCTCTGCATGTACTTAGAAGTATATGCAAGTACAGCAGTACCACAGGCACCCCTATGGATGACATAATACTACTCTGTACAAATTGTATGGAGCTACAATACACTCTGTACACAAGTCCTTGATAAAATGTCCAAGAAAACTGAAATTGAAACTGTCCTTGCAACACACCTTGAGGCTTCAACATCTCTGTCTCTGTCTCTTTCAGCAGCTCAACTCTTCTCCCTTTTTCATAGACTAACCAGCATCATGTAACCTGATCCGTCTGTCTCCTCTCTCAAACATAATTTTAGCCATAATTGTGAGTGAATAATCAGAACAGAAAACAGCATAAATCAATAGAAAAAGGAACTTTCTTTGTTCTTTCTTCTTTTTCTCACTCCTGTTTCCTGTTCCGATCATTCAATCTTAATTTATGGCTAAAGTAATGTTTGAGATAGGAGACAAACTATAATGGATCAAGTTACATGATGTCCATCAAAGTCCATGAAGAAGGGAACAGCAGAAAGAGAAATGAGCTGCTGGAGAAAGACAGATAATCAGAAAGAGATGCTGCTGGCTCTAGTAAACTATTTTACTCTAACCCCAGTGCTGGATTTACATTTTACCCAGCTCACTACTGTTGTATAAGGCTATGTCTACACAGCAAAGGATTAAAATGAGATTTTTAAGCAAATTCGGTATTTAGAATCCACAAAAATTCAACAGTAACCCAGTGCCCATGGACCACAATAGAAAATCTGAGCTGTAGTCTCCACAACATGGATTTTCTACTGTGGGATTTCTAAAGCTCCAGCCTCCACTGGAATATAGAACATGTTTTATCTTCCGTCAGATTCCGTCAGGTTCCCATACATTCAGGTTCGGACTGGCCCACAGGGGAATAGGATAAACCCCCGGGGGACCCTTGAGCATGGTAGACCTGGAGTTGTTTTTTAACTGCCTATACATTCTCAAAAGAAGCAAAAATGCAGAGAAAGAGAGTCAAAAAGTGAGAAGCAGAGTATAGGAGACATGTACAGTCATTTACAGTAACCATAGGGAGGACCCCTAAAATAAACTCTATCGGTTGGCCCAGAAACAGCTCAACTGGTGGGCCCCTAGAATCAACTCCAAAAAAAACAACAGATTTTGGGCGGCATTACCATTTGCTGTGTAGGCAAAGCCTAAGGCTGCATCCATACAGCAAATAACAAAATACTTGCCGGATTCTGAATCTGAATTTGAGGATTATTTGAACAGTATTTTACACTTTGTTTTTTTGTTTTTGGTGTGGTTTTTGGATTTTATTTTTCAAGTGTTTTTTGTCAGACCGTACATCACAGAGCATTGTTGAGTTTTTTCATGCGAATCGGTACCAAAAAACGACAACAAAGCTTTCTGGTCAATTGTCATGCTATCCCTCTTATCTTGGGTGCCAGCATACTAGAGGTGCTGCGGGAATTTATCGTCATTATACCTGGCAGCACTTGAGCTAAGTATCAGTTTATTCATCTAATTTTGAAGTACATGTGTTGTGATATATGCGTTGTATATAGCGTACTCTTTATCCACAGTGAGAGAAATTTTGAATCCCTGATGATACCCTATGAATTGTATGGGGGACACGCGTCGGGATAGCTGGGATTTGAAGGTGTTTTTACACGCATGTAGTGACTTTGTCTGTCATTAAAGCGGAGCCGCTCTTTATCAGTGAGATTACTCCACTGGCAGATTGTGCACAGTTTGCTGTTTGATCTATGTATGTAGTGGTAATGTATAGGGGTTTAGATATTAATATTTTTTAAAAAAAGATAAGTAAAAGTTAAGTTTTAACAGGGATTATTATTTGCAGTGATATAATGCTATCCCATTGACTTAATAATACACTTGCTGCCATTTTCCATGTGAAACATGGTGGAAAAATGAACATGTTCAAAGTTTTTGGGGAAAAATAAAATTTTTAGAACCGGATCATCAGAAAATCTGGGCCGTGTAGACTACGACTATTTTCTATTGAGGTCTATGGGGATGGTTTACAGTAATTTTTTTGATGATTTTGAACACTTTAAGCCACGTCAAAAAACGACTGTTATTCATTGCAGTGTAGATGTTCCCTAATATCTTGAATGCTGCTCCTGCTTCTGCGGGTGAATCTATTAGATAGTAAACCTCCCTGTCTGTTTCTTGATCTCTCTCGCTGCACCTCCTTCCTCCCCCATCATTCTACATAGACCCTATGGGCAGCTTAATACATGATAATCTAAAAATGTATTTTATCAGTAACTTAAGAGTGATTTATCGGTAAAGGAAGCAGGAGGGAAATGAAGTGTCTCATAAGTGGAGAAAGAGCATTTTGTTCTCGAAAAAGACATATTCAGATATATTATACATTTTCCTATTTTCACTTGTGCTATTAATATATGCAAAGTTTGAGGAAAGGACACAGCTCATTTAAGCTTATGGCATACATTAAAACTTGGATAAGTTTTGCAAAGGACTAGAACTTATTTCACTTGGATATTAACAAGTGGGAAAGTGTTGCAACATATGTGTACCATTGACTACATCATATAAGAAGTAAGGGATATCGATGTGGCCCCAATTCTATATGTTTTCCAAGGGTGCTATACTGTGGTAATATTCTCCACATGGGGGTCTAAAACGCTGTTTCATTATACATACAGTTTAAACCAGAAGTTTTCATACACTATATAAAAAGCCCCATCTGCATGTCTTTCTCACTATCTGACATGAAATCAGAATAAACCTTTCCCATTTTAGGTCAATTAGGAACCAAAATTATTTATATTTGCCAAATGCCAGAATAATGAGAGAGAGAATTGTTTAAGGCATTTTTACTACTTTCTGCAAAGTCAAAAGTTTCCATACACTTGGATTTCTCTGCCTTTAAACAATTTGGAACAGCCCATATGATGAAATCATGTCTTTGGAAGCTTCTGAAGGTTTAGTGACAACATCTGAGTTAATTAGAGACACACCTGTGGATGTATTTTTTTAAAGCACACCAGAAACACACCGCTTCTGTGTGTAACATCAATGGAAAGTTTAAAGAAATCAGCCAAGATATCAGGAAGAGAATTTTGGACTTGCACAAGTCTGCATCATCCTTGGGTGCAATATCCAGATACCTGAAGCTGCCTCATTCATCTGTACAAACAAGTACAAACAAGATGGGAATGTCCAGCCATCATACCGCTCAGGAAGGAGACAAGTTCTGTGTCTCAATGATGAACATGCTTTGGTCTGACATGTGCATATCAACCCAAGAGCAAAAGCAAAAGACCTTATGAAGATGCCGGTGGAAGCTGGTAAGATTGTGTCATTAGCCACAGTGAAACGACTACTGTATCAACAGTGGATGAAAGGCCACTCTGCCAGGAAGAGGCCATTACTAAAAAAAAAACATATAAAAGCCAGATTAATGTTGGCAAATGCCCACAGGAACAAAGACCTACATTTTTGGAGACATGTCCTGTGGTCTGACAAAACTAAAATTAATTGTTTGACCATAATGACCATCATTACATGTGAAGGAAAAGGGGAAAAGCTTGGAAGCCTAAGAACACCATCATAAATGGGAAATACAGGGGTGGCAACATCATGTTGTGGGGTTGTTTTGCTGCAGGAGGGACTGGAGCAGTTCACAAAATAGATGGCATCATGAGGAAAGAAGATTATGTGGAAATACTGAAGCAACATCAAGACATCAGCAAGGAAGTTAAAACTTGGGCAATAATGGGTCTTCCAAATGGACAATGACCCGAAGCATACTGCCAAACTGTTTACAAAGTGTCTTAAAGGGGTTTTGCCAGGACATGCCTTATCTGCTAAGAATTAAATGTAAACAAGCCACACTGAGCTAAGAGAGAGAGAGACACAGCCAGAGCACAGAGCCGTGCATAAGGTATCGTGGGAAATGTTCATCAAATAACCAACCTACAACAGGGGATTCTGTATCAAAAGACAACATTTTTTCTCCACAGCAGTTTTGAAAGCTTTTTCTTTTCCCCCTTACCGATAAAGCAGGGTCTACTCAATAATCACAAAAAAAACTAGGGGATTTGTTAAAAAAGAAAACATTTTTCTACCCGGGCCCTTTAAAAATTTCTTCAGCTCCCTCCATCAGATAAGAAGTGTGATCTGCGCAAGCCTGGCCACAGTCTTGTCACTCTGCCCGGGGCGTATTTAAACAAGCGTTTTTAAATAACTAAGGGGAGGTAAAGGAGCCCGTAGCTCCTCAGGTGCAATTTTTGTAATCACATATATTTAGAAAATGTGATTAAAAACCCATTTTTGGAGGATCCCACGTCAACATTCATCGGGCAAAACCCCTTTAAGGATAATCAAGTTATAGAGTGACCATCAAAAGCCTGATCTCATCCTAATTTTAAAAAGTAGGGGAAAGCTGAAAAAGGGAGGTGCGAGCAAAGGGGACCCACTAAAGGCTCAGTTCACCGTTCTGTCAAAAATTGGGCCCAAATTTTTTACCCCCCTATTTGAGAAGCTTGTGGAAGGATCCAAAATGTTTGACCCAAGTCATACAGTGTAAGGGCAATGCTGCCAAATACTAATGAAATGTATGGAAACTTTTGACTTTGCAGAAAATAATAAAAACGCTTTAAACAATTCCTCTTCATGATTTGGAATTTTGGGAAATATAAAGATTTTTTGGGTTCCTAATAACCTAAAAGTGAAGGTTTTTTCGATTTCATGTCAGATAGTGAGTAAAACATGCAGATGGGGCTTTTTGTATAGTGAATGTAACCTTCTGGTTTCAACTGTATCTGTATTTGTATTTGTATGTGAACTATTGCAAATATGGAGGAGAAAGACTAAAAAAAGAGTTTAAATCCTTAAGCCGAACGCCTGAAAAGTAGTTAATGACCAGAACATTTTTTTTTCGTTTTTGTCTCCTTGTGTTTCAACAGTTGTAACTTTTTTATTTTTTCAATGGTGCAGTTATATGAGGCCTTTGTTTTTTTTGAACGATTGTACTTTATGGGGGAATAGTTTAAAAATCCCTTTTAAATAATTCAGAATTTTTTTTTAAATTAAAAAAAAATTATATTTTTTTTTTTTACTTTTTTTTTAAATTTTTTTTTTGCACCATTCACATTTCACACTTAGTAACTTGTTAGATTAATTCTACTGGTTATTACAGTCATGTGGATACCTAATATGTGTAGGTTTTTTATGTGTAAGTAATGTATGCACAATTATTTTTTATTATATATTTATTGTTATTTATTTATTTTTTATTCTTTTTTACTTTTTTTTTTTTTTTTTTTTTTTTTAAATCCCATGAAGGGAGAACTGTGTTATTTTTTGGTTTTGTTTTTTACACTTGGTAATGTATTAGTATATTCATATATGCTAATAGATTATAATCTATGTCAGTCTGACACAGGCAGTGATCAGGACAGCACTCAGACTGCGCTGATCACTGGCTTGTTAGACAGAGAGCCCTGGGGCTACTCTAGGTCCCCAGGGCTGACTGTGCAACCGTTCCCTGGGCTCTGTCGGGTCACCGGGCGTTCCGGTCACCCAACAGAGCCGGGGAAATCCTTTGATTGCGCTGTGGTGACGATCCGCGGCAATCAAAGGGTTAAAGCACCGGGGAGCGGAGGTTCCCCCGCTACCCGGTGCTTGCAGGAGCTGCGCTGGGATCAGGGCTGTGTAGTACAGCCCCGATCTCAGCGTTGTTGCGGCGCCTGCCGCAAACTCCGATGTCTGCAGCGACGTCAAAAGACGTCGCTGTAGATAAACGACCTGAAATGCCCGACGTCAAAAGACGGTGCGCGGTCGTTAAGGAGTTAAAGAAGGAACACGAGTTGGTGCCACAAGGATTACAATAAGCCTTATACTTATCCTGGTATATAGAAAACCTAGCTAGTATGGAGCTAAACACTATCAGAACTTTTTATCAGCATAAAGCTATCTTAATCTACTAGTGAGAATGGGGCCTAAGTTAATTCCCAGTTCAGCTGCTGGAGGTCATATTGGGAACTCTAGATTATCTGGTTCCCTCATAGATAGGCTTGGCCAAGTCCAGATTAGAGGTGCTGTGCACTTTAAATAGAAATCTCTTATAATACACAAAGTACATTAAGACACTATAATGACAAGAATATTTAAATGCCATTTGCAAATAAAGCCAATTTAATTCTACCGGTAGCAGTAATCTTCTATAAGGCATCCACTTGTGTAGCGGGTATTGCTTTTTTCCAAGCAAGTGTGCTGAATGCAGGTTAAATGGCTCCCGAGACCATATGTTCCTGGTAAGGCTGCTCCATAATTACCTGACCACATTGGAGCAATTGAAAAGCAGCAATGAACAATTATCTCAGGGAGAAGCCGAAGCGGCCCCATCAATCACACAAGCTTCATACAACACCCTTCTTCACAGTTACTTGAAAAGGGCGACAGTGCATGGCGTACGCTTCCATCTCCCGTCCACTAACATTGTTTTTCTCGAGTCTTACCAGTAACTGGCTATTTGCTGAGTTGTAAGAAATGAACGAGGGAGAAATATATAGGCAATGGATTGTAGTTCAGTGGATTACTGCTGCTACGGCAGAATCGGCATCACCCTGTGTAATATTCGTGTTGTGTTATAATAACAGCAATGATTATTGCTAATCCATTTTAATCCTATGGTTCTTTAAATTTGTACTACTATTATGTGGTCCCAACAATCCCTTTCTCATTGGAGATGACCATTTAAATATGTAGCCAGCCATGGAAACCATGGACACGCGGATTCATCAGGATGAAAGTTGCTTTTTGTTATAATTTTTCTGCTCAGGTTTGCACTCACCTTTATGTATCTTATAGATGCTCTTATGTGCATGTTGAAAGGGATTGGTTTTCCTAAAAAAAATTGTCTATCTATAGCTAGATATATCTACCCACGCACGGTAATAGTTTGTTAAGATATACAAGAGTTATGAAAATCTCTCCTTATGGAGAGCACCATAATGGCGTGTGGGGACTTATGAGCCTTGAATGCTCCACTAAATGTTCAAATTAAATCTAGGGAACA
The DNA here is from genome assembly GCA_025379985.1 of Phyllomedusa bahiana. NCBI lineage: Eukaryota > Metazoa > Chordata > Amphibia > Anura > Hylidae > Phyllomedusa > Phyllomedusa bahiana. The sequence continues at coordinate 64,779 of JAODAL010005830.1, forward strand.
TAGCTAGGATTCTAGCACCACCTATGGGAAGCAGTGTTCCTTAAAGTCACATCCAACCCGTGTAAGAGCCTTGAAACATAACTAGTAATATATAAGAATTACTTAAAGGGGATGTCTCACTACATTGATTCCTCTTACCTCCGTCCTGTTTTCTTGGTTTATTTTTAATCAGGGGTGTTTTACTGGGCTTCCACAGGGTGCAGTAAAGCCATTCTAGCTATAGCAAACCCGTGCTGACAGCCTACAGGAGAGATTGAACAGGTCTGTAGCAAGCAACCGTGCTGGCAGCCTATCAGGGGGAAGATCGAACAGGGCTGTAGCTATAGCAAACCCGGCTGGCAGCCTATCAGGAGAGATCGAACCGGGCTTAGCCATACAACCCGTTCTGGCAGCCCAACAGGGGAGATTGAACAGGTCTTAGCTGTAGTGACCTAGGACTGATACAGCCAAAAAGAGGGGATTCTAGAAAAGGAGGACACTGTTTAAAGGACACTTATTGCAAAGTGACTTGTTTTTGCAAGATCTTTAACATAAAAAGCAATCCTTGTAGTGAGACAACCCCTTTAATCTACACAGGGAGTTGCTCATCTGTAGACAGCTGTTTCAAGGCATTTACTTCTCTGCAAAACAGGCTTTTAGATGGCTGGATGAGAGGCCGTAGATGCAGCTCAGAAGGTGGAGAATATCTTCTTAGGAAAAGTCATCATAATGGTGTGTGGGGACTTAAACCCTGAATGGGGCCACTAAAAGCAAAATTTAAACACTCCACACACATTTACAGTGACTGTCCTTAAGCAGAGACTTTCCCACTTTTGAACTACATCAAATGCCTCTCACCTAGCCAGCCAGAATCCTTCTCTGCACTGGAAATGGGCAAACACCCCAAAACAGCTATCTGCAGAGGGTAAACTCTGCATAGATTGAGTAACTGGCTTGGCCTTATATTTCTAGTCATATTTCAAGGCTCTTAAATGGGTTGAATGTGACTTTAATGAATGCTACTTCCAATAGGTATGAAATCCTAGCCTTTTCTAAAATTTTTTGAAAGCAAAAAGCAATTTTTTGGACAACCCTTTGGGAAAAATGAAAAAATATATAAAATATTTGGGGCTAAGATTGCATCATGTTCTTGGACTACAATTTAGTTTGGTTAAAGGCCAAAATCTCCTAGCTAAGAATGGAGTCTCCAATCAAGTTTGGAGATCTAAACTCCCCGTTAATAAGGGTATCCCAAAAAAACATGTATCATCTCTCCACAACAAGAAGTGATACTGTATATGTAAGATCATTAGAGGCCCAACTGATTAACTGGGGCCTGAGCTCGCCCTTCCTTCTCACTGCATGACCACAGTTTTTGGAAGTTTGAATGGAGCAGCGGTGCTTTTTCTATGCCTCACTATTTATTCCTGTGAGTCAGCCCCATAAACATTAAAAGGAGTGGGAGATGCATACATCACAACTACTCCATTCAAAAACCCTTTTCAGTGAGAGAATAAGGACTCAGACCCTTAGGGTCATATACTATTTTGTCAATAATCCATTTTGGGGGTTTTTCCACGAAAAAAATTGCGGGGAAGCTTTCAATGAAATAACAAACATTTTCACCATTCTTATTATTAAAAATTCGCACCGTTTTTGTCTTACTGCTCCTTTAGTGATTCATTGTTACAGCTCATCTCCGGGGGAACACCGGCTGAGACCTACTCAGCCGGGTTGCACATCTCAGAAAACATTTCTCCTCTCAGCAGCTACTGATTTGTTCAAACCCCGGGTGCTGTAAACTCTCCCCCCGTCCTCTGTATTCCTTAGTTTTTTATCAAACAGTGCAAAAAATTTTAAAAAAGGAAACCCTCAATCAGGTATGGCATTGATAAAGAAAAAAAAAAAAACACATTTTTGGGTTCCGTAGGGATTTGAACCTGGGACCCTTGTCCCGGGAGGCAAAAACTTTACCGCTCACTCCCTCAAAAATGTTTTACGTAAGCAGACCTTTTTTTGAATAGAGAGAAAAGGCCTGGTATTCACCCGGTCACATGAACAATAAAAACAAATCACACACCCCCCTTCTGAGCACACAAGCTAGGAGCGGGTGCGAGGGGATGAAATGAGATTGTGGCAAAACCCCTTTAACTCCTATGTTTCCATGTTTTAACCTTTAGAACTATTGGCATATACCGTACCAGAGAAGAGGTAGACTTTATATATATTTATTTGTCCTTTGCATTTATTTGTACAAAGTACATGCACAAGGATTTATGTTTCTGGTCTGTTTTGTTGCTCTTTCTCAAAACTCCCCATAAAATAACCATAGGATAATGTTCTAATTAGAGTTCAGGTTTTCACATTTTGTCAATAATAGTAAATTATTTATAACGTACTTTGTGAAAAATAAATGGTGATTCTGGTAGCTGTCAATCAAATCTACCATTCTAATTGCTAAACTGCAGACTACTAGTGAATGTGCTTAGTATGTGATGTGATGACAAGCACCAACAGAGTTCAATCACCATCAAAAGCAGAGAAACAAGCTGATTGTGACAGCATATAGTTACATAGTTACATAGTTACATAGTTTGTAAGGCCGAAAAAAGACAGACGTCCATCCAGTTCAATTTATTGTCCTACAGTGTTAATCCAGATGAAGGCAAAACCCCTTCATCTGGATTAGAAGCCAATGTCCCCATTTTAGGTAAAAAAAATCCTTCACAATTCCAATCTGGCAGTCAGAATAAATCCCTGGATCAACTGACCCTTCTCCAGAATCCTGGTCACTATAACTTGTTACATTATTACATCTAGAAATGTATCCAGACCCTTCTCCAGAATCCCGGTCACTATAACTTGTTATATTATTACATCTAGAAATGTATCCAGGACCCTTCTCCAAATCCTGGTCACTATAACTTGTTTTCATTATTACATCTAGAAATGTAACCAACCCTTCCAGAATCCTGGTCACTATAACTTTTTACATATATACATCTAGAAATGTATCCAGACCCCCTTTTCCGAATCCCGTCACTTAACTTGTTATATTAATACATCTAGAAATGTATCCAGACCTTTCTCCAGAATCCCCGTCACTATAACTTGTTATATTATTACATCTAGAAATGTATCCGACCCTTTCCAGATCCGTCACTATAACTTGTTACATTATTACATCTAAAATGATCCAGACCCTTCCCCAAATCCAGTCACATAACTTGTTTATTATTACTTAGAAATGTATCCAGACCCTTCCTTTTTTTCTCTAAACTAAAAAAAAACCCTAATTTTTGCTCATCTTTCGGGGGTATTGTAGTCCACCCGTTTTTTTTAAAATTATTTTTGTTCTGCCTTTGAACTTGTTCAAGCTCTAAATGTTTTTTTCCTGTGCCTGGTGCCCAAAACTGCCCCAAATACCATGTGTGGTCTAACCAATGACTTGTAAATGGGAAAATTGATGTTCTCATTTGTGCACTAAGCCTTGAAAATACACCTGATCCTTTTTGCTTGGCGAAGCTCCTACACTTACTTTTCAGTTAAAGTCCTTCTCCAGGTCCTTTTACCCAGAGATTTTCATTTAACAAGTTGTCATGGAATGGATTTTTACTTCCCATTTGCCATTTCCGATTTTTCCATTTTCCAATACCTTGCATTTATCCATGTTAAACCTCATCTGCCAATAGGACCCAGTATTTACCATTAATCACCACCCTTTGTTTTCTATCAACCTTTTATGTGGCACAGTATCAAATGCTTTAAAAAAAATAAGTTTGACATCCAATACTCCCCCCGATCCAGTCAGAATAACCCCTCTAAAAGTGATAAGATTAGTTTAAAAGGCCCAATTTTTATTTCCATAAGGTATGTCCATCCGTGAATTTTTTTTAAAATCTTCCAATTTATTATCAGTTCTGTTATTTTTGAAGACCCAGTCAATGCAGTTTAGGGTCTCTTCAAGCAGATTGAAAGTACCCTTCCCGAAATTCAATGTTTTTGTGGCTACTTGATAAAATACTCTATTGAAGGATAAGTGGAAATGTATTTAGTGTTCACTTTTTTCAGGGCACCAACCGAACCTTTATTCTCTTTAGGTATTTAGTAATAGTAAGTCCTTCCCCTATTGGCTCCTTCACTAGTTTGGAAAGGGAACTATTTAGTTTTTAACAAAACCGTTTCCTTTTTGAAAGGGCCCCAGGTTTCATTTTCCCAGTTTATGTCTTTTGGGGATTGAAGTTGCCATAATAACAACTTCATCTAGTCCCCTAGGAGTATATCATCCATAGGGTTTTGTTATATTTGGGGGGCCTAAAGGGAGACCCCTAGAGAATTTTTTTAAGTTATTCCCCTGTAAAACTTCCCATAATGATCCACATTTCCCTTCCCGTATCTATATCTTCCCATCTTCTTTAGTGTGGTTAGATAGGATTTTATATAAGTTAAACAAACTTTCCCCCCTTCCCGTTTTTTACAAATTTTTCTTCTAAATAAAATGTAAAACCCTGTAAGTTAACCGCCCATCTTAGTCTCGTCCCAGCCAGTCTCATTTATCCCCCCTATGTCATATTTTTCTTTACAATAAAAAAAATTTAGATCATTAATTTTATTGGTGGAAACCCTGGCATTGGTGGTCTTTTGATTTTCTTCTTTTAAAACCCGCCTTATGCTATTTCACTCCCCTCCCTAAACTTCACCTCCTGAGTTATTACTAATGGGATTTTTTGCTGGTATAGAGGGAGAGAGAGCTGCATGATTCTCTGTATGCACAGAGAGCTACTCAAATCACTGCAACATAGATTATATTTCACAAATCACTGATAACCGGAAAAGAAAAACTGGAGCATTATCTTGTGTGCTGAGTTTTCATGCACATTACATTTATTGTTATATTTGATTTCTTTCTAGTCGCCTTTAATATAAGCTCAGATATAATTAATCACAGTTATCTGGATGCTTTATTAAATAATTGTCTCTCCATTTATATTTAGGCCACTGCTTAGTGATGTGGATTAGTAAATCTGTATAGCTGTAATGAGTCTTGTCCCAGTCCGTCTAATTGTCTAAAGACGCACTCGTCCCTAGTCCCCCATTTTCTATGTGTCCTCCACTAGAGCACATGGGCGTTCCACCTCACTCTTTTGAAGGACCAGCTAGCTTTTTCGGGACCACCTAATCCTTCTGAAAGACATTCTTATTTCCATCCTCACCAGTTGGTTGGAGTGCTCAATGTGTTTAGAGTGAGATTCTGTGTACGATTTTAAAGTTTGACCTTTGGCTTGTTCCCGATTTTCCTGTTTGTCTTCTGAATGTTCTGACTTTCTGCCTTTGACCCTAAGAACACCACCTGCCCAACGAACACCACCTGCCCAAAGAACACCACCTGTCCTGACCTTGTGAACCGACTATATCTCAGTTTATCCCTTTAGTACAACACCAGCATGCCAGCCATATTGGGGGGAATGGGCTGGGATTTCCCTGCAGTGAAGACCAGAGTCATTGTACAAAGTGTTAAAGGGAAGACAAAGGGACTCCTTAAAGAGAATGTGTCATCAAAAAATGAGTCATTGTTTAAGTCCCATTTTTATGTTAAACACATTTTTTAGGAATTCTTTTTTTTTTTTTTCATATCACTTTCAATATTTTTTTTAATAATTTTCAAGTCTTGCAGTTTTCACTTTGGCCACTAGGCCTTGTTTGCACTGCTTTAACAGCAGTCAGAGAGATACTTTACAGCAGCTTCATGCACATAGGAAACTTAAAGCGGTTTTCTTGCTACAAGGATTGTTTTTTTTTGTTAAAGATCTTGCATAAACAAGTCACTTTGCAATATGTGTACATTAACAGTGTCATACCTATTCTGAGATATCCTCTCTTGTATGGACTGCATCAGCTCCTCAGGTCGCTGTAGCTACAGACCTGTTCAATCTCCCATGATAGGCTGCCAGCACTGGTTGCTATAGCTACAGACATGTTTGATCTATCCTGATAGGCTGCCAGCACTGGTCGCTATAGCTACAGACCTGGCTTCTACTGCAGCCTAGTAGAAGCCAGTAAACACGCCCCTGAATTCAAAGTGAAACCAAGAAAACAGGACTGAGGTAAGATGAATCAATGTAGTGAGACAACCCCTTTAAGACTGATTCAGTTCCATTCACTTCTATATGAGAGTTTTCTAGTCATGCTTTGTGACCTGGGAAGAAGTCATTGTGCAGGGAGGTGAAAGGGTGAACTGTGACTATCTAGTCACTATCTTGTGACTGGTGGATCCTGTGTTATCTGTTCACACTGGTGTCTCCTTTCAGTTTGACCCTCTTTGTGCTGATAATGAGCAGACAACTGAGAATCTTTCTCTACAGAACAGGAAGTGTCAGACTATTATTAGGCTTAGTGGCCAAAGTGAAAACTGCAGGACTTAAGATTTCTTAAAAAATATTGAAAGTGTTATGGAAAATTAGAAATATATAATCAAAAACCCTTACAAATTTGTGTTGAACATAAAAATGTGAGTTAAACAAGAAGTCATTTTTGATGAGACATTCCCTTTAAACTCCTCTCCTCAATATGGCTCTACTCCAAAACTCGTGGCTGATACAGAGCCTGTTTCCAGCTACCGTGACAACAGTCTTTTTGTAGATCCAGCCCCAAATAAAAATTGTCCAATTTACAAGAACAAATGTCTAAAAGCCTATTACAATTCTCATTAATCAGCTCAAGTAAAAAACAGAGACTCACTGAAGGACCTGGCCTTGCCATGCATATTATGGACAACCTATTGCTTTGAAGGAGCCGTGTAATGCTTCTGTTCCCCTGAGGCAGCGCAGTAGGGATAGTGAACAACAGAGTAGAGGAGGTGAAAAGGTGATTTTATGTTGCTAGAACACAAATTGCTGGTCTGTTTTCCACTATAGTTAGAGGAATCACACAATGCAATGCAATACTGGTTTCTGCAAGATGGGTTCTGTGTTTAGAATAGACACATTACGCGAAAAATACAATTAGAATTACTCATGAGAACACAGTGATATTTTAATGGATGACAATCCCTTGTAACTGATAACCTTCCTGTCACAATACAACTCTCTGATTTCAGCAACCAAAACTGAACTCATATGCAATTACAATAGAATTTTTAGCGTGACTCTCATTAAGAATGCATCGGGCAGCGCGCCAAGGCAGAGTGCTAAATTTGTCAAATCTGGATTATGTGGATCTTTGTAAAAGAAAAAAAAGACTATTGGCTCAAGCCGTCCTTTCAATAAAACCTAAGAATGCCAAATTTCATTCAGCTACAAGTCCTTTCTCTTGTAACAGAATACCACTGAGCGGCACTATTTATGGGCCTATTGTGCAGAATTGCTCATGGTGACAGTCAAGTGCATGGTGGATTTACAGCTGGCTGCAATCCCCATAGCCAGACTTTCTGATTAAAATATTATGAAAATCTTGCATTGTTTTTTTATGGGTAGTAAAAGCAGCAAGAGTCCAAATGTATTTAAAGCCCTGTGAACCAAATGCATCTAGGACAGCACAGCGGCTCATCGGTTAGCGCTGTTTCCCTACAGCGCTGGGGTCCAATGCTCAAATCCCACCAAAGACAACATCAACGAGGAGTTTGTATGTACTCTCTGTGTTTGCGTGGATTTTCTTCATGTACTTCGGCTTCACTCACCCCCCAAAAACATCCAGGATAATCTGGAATTTAAATTATGAGCCCCAATGGGAATAAAGATCAATGTGAATAATTGTGAACTCTTTACGCTGTGGAATATAACGGTGCTATATAAATGTATAAAACATTGCGTATGTGAACTGTTCTTATGTATTGTGAAAGTGAAATGACTTGTAGATTTGTATGCAGTTGATAAACATGGCTGTCTTCTTCCAAAAATAGCGCCACTCTCGTTCATGGGCTGTGTCTAGTACTACATTTTAGCCCCACTCACATGAGGTTTATGGCCTCCACTTCTGATATCCATTGGGATAACTTAAAGGGGTTTTGCCACAATCTCATTTCATACCTCCTGCATCCAGCTCTTCAGCTCTGTGTGCTCAGAAGGGGGCGTGTGTGATTTGTTTGAATTCCATACAAAGGATGACATCACCAGGCCTTTCCTCTCTGTAGTCAAAGAAAGGTCTGTTTATGTAAAGCATTGTAAGTAGCTGAGAGGTAAAGTTTTTGCCTCCAGGCACAAGTGTCCTAGGTTGAAATCCCTGCAGGAACCAAACCTGTGTTTTTTTTCTCTTTATCAATGCACAGACCTGATTGAGGTTTCTTTTTTATTTTTTTGCACTGTTTGACTAATTACTAAGGAGAACAGAGGATAGGAGTACAATGACAGCACCTGGGGTTTGAACACTCAGTAGCTGCCTGAGAGGAGAAGTGATGTCTGAGCATGTCTGGCCTGGACTGTGGAGCTCTCAGCCCTGATCGCATCCCTGGAGATGAGCTGTAAACAATGGATCCCTAAAGGAGCAGCTAAGACAAAAACGGTCTATGACTAAGAGTCCAAGTGACTCGAAACGCGTCAGCTCTACACCTGTCATGTCTTTTTGAGATAAGCCACCATGTTTTAATATACAGTACGTCTGTGAATAAATGCATCGGCTTTATTTTATCTGGAGCTGCTGGCGATTCTTTTTCTTTCAAAGACAAAAATGGTGCAGAATTTTTAATAATTATGAATGATGAAAATGTTTATTATTTCATTTGCAAGCTTCCCATGTCAATTTTACTTCGTGGCAAAACCCCTTTAAACAAATTATCCCGATAGATAGTAGTAGGGCCTTGATGGGTTCGTAGGACTCTATAATACAAACATAGTCTCTTTTGGACTACATTTGGACTACATTTGCTCATTTTCCAAATGTCTATGCTCTCTAAACCAGGCACAAAAGCCTTGTAGACCATGTTTTTGTGTCCAGTACATAAATACACTTGAAAAAGGAAAAATACATAAACAGACTGTGATCAAGGACATGTAGCTTTTGCCCGAAATGCATAAGCGGGAGTGTCTTGTTCACTGTGTCCCCCTTTTTTCACCACCTTTTGATACTGCTTATCGAAAATAAAGATAAACGAAATATTTTTAACAGATTGGACTTCACGTGCTGATATCTATCATTGTTTCTCTAAAACAGACTACATTTGTCCTTTAGACTCCTATAGACCTTCCATGGCCTCATCATGTTATTCGTGAGGATAATTTGTACCACCGATGGAGGCCATGGAGGATACCACCAATAGAAGCCATAAACATGATGTGACTGGGGATTCACTCAAGTGATCAAGTGTTTTTAAGAAGCTCAGATGATGGCTGTGTATGTTGCGAACCTATTAAAGGGGTTGTCTCACTACATTGATTCCTCTTACCTCAGTCCTGTTTTCTCAGTTTCATTTTTGAATTCAGGGGCATTTACTGGCTTTACTGGCTGCTACTGACTTGTAGTGAAAAGCTGCTGAGGACACCAGGTATGTAGCTATAGCAACCAGTGCTGGCAGCCTATCAGGAGAGATTGAACAGGTCTGTAGCTATAGAGACCTGAGGAGCTGATGCAGCCCATACAAGAGGGGATATCTAGGAATAGGTAGGACACTGTTAATGGACACATATTACAAAGTGACTTGTTTTTGCAAGATTTTTAACATAAACAGCAATCCTTGTAGCGAGACAACCCCTTTAAGTCAAAACTGGATGACTGGTAAGTTCTGTAACTTGTAGTCAAAAACTAGCATGGCACTGCAGTGAGTAGCTGCTGAGGATATCAGGTCTGTAGCTATAGCAACTAGTGCTGGCATCCTTTCAGTAGAGATAAAACAGGTCTGTAGCTATAGTGACTTGAGGAGCTGATGTAGCCCATACAAGAGGGGATATCTCAGAATAGGTAGAACACTGTTAATGGACACATATTGCAAAGTGACTTGTTTTTGCAAAATCTTTAATATAACAAGCAATCCTTGTAGTGAGACAACCATTTTAAGTCAAAACTGGATGACTGGTAAGTTCTGTAACTTGTAGTCAAAAACTAGCATGGTACTGCAAATGACCCATTTGACCCATTTATTGTAAATTACACATTTATATGCATCTATTTTTTTCATCCATTTACTATAATATTTTTTTTTATAATATTCTCAATGACTCATATTAAGCATCATGCAAAAGCGTAGATGACAGTAACATGGACCTATAGCCCACATGTGCCACACCAAAGAGCCCCCTTTTCTAAAAAATAGAGCAGCTGACTCAAAACTGCTCCATGCCTTAAACTTCATAGTCACTTTTCTTTTTTCTGTTTCCTAAAGGAGATGAATTCGGCTCAGGGTTGACCTTGGGGTTGTGTCGCCATCAGCCACATCTGATGAGGCGGGCGCTGTAGATGTCCTGACATCTGAGGCTTGTGATCACAACAAGTATTATTCCGTTCAGACCTTCTTTAGCATTGCTATTAATCTATTATAGGTATAGAGCTGTTACTTGGCCACTATATGTTGAATTTATTTGAACACTGGGTGGTGGTATTTAGATATCAGCCACTGAGGTGACTTTTGGAGTGCTTGAGGGGTTGGCACCGATCTTATTTGGGAAACTGTATAAAATTATTTGACTAAGGTATGGCAGTGTTTCTGGGCACCATATTAGATGTTAGGATTATTTAAATCACTCCATATGGAGGGGAAGGGGCCACAGATGATAAAGCACAGGGTAAGAGGTGTAGCTTGAAGCTCCTGGCCCAAAAGCAAAATCTATAAAAGGACCCTCCTCTATCATGTGCCATTTATATTACTGATGTTTTTCTATGAGAAAGATTGGCATTTGTGACCTCTCAGGCTTCAGAGCTCTGTAGTGACTGCTACCCCTACACCCTCTATAGCTACACCTCTACACAAGGTATCAACTACCTTAAGGCCCTAATCTACTACTGACGACTTAGCTTAAGTTATGTTCCTTCATGTGTCACTACTGTGTGTCAGGAATGATGGGTAGTGGATCCTCTTGGTCACCGCGAGAAGATGGTATGAGCCACGCCAGGGAGTGGGGTCTAAGGAGTGGAGGTTGCTACCCCTGATGTGACCACTCACGGTGACAGCCAGGGTGGTAAAAAGGGAATAGACAGAGGTGTAGTCTAGTCCAGGCAATAAGGTCAGGGCGTGTGGCAGGAAAACGAGGTCAAAGTCCAAGCACGAGTCAATACACAGGAGAACACTATCCAAAACTCACACTATAGTACAGCAATAACTGTCAGAGAGACGTGGGGGAAATGAGGTAATAAAGGGCAGCGCTGGTGATTATCCAATCAGTGGTGCGCTGGCCCTTTAACTTTCAGAAAGCCGGCATGTATGGTCAACAGCCGGAGGATGGAGGGGAGCAAGAGCGGGGATAGGTAAGCAGTGGTGACCCCAGGTCAGACAGACACCAGCGCGAACAAGGTACTGAGCAGGGACCGTGGTGCCCATTGTGACACTGTGGGTACATATTACAGGTCTAAAGCCTATCTAATACAGGGGTCCTCAACTCCAGTCCTCAAGGTCCACCAACAGGTCATGTTTTCTGGCTTTCCTTAGAGAAAAGACGGCTTCGGGGGGACATAATAAATATGTTTAAATACATCAAAGGTCAATATAGAGATCTCTCCCAAGATTTATTTATACACAGGGCTGTATATAGAATAAGGGGGCGTCCTCTACGTCTTGAGGAACAAAAGTTTCTACATAAACATAGAAAGGGATTCTTTACTGTAAGAGCAGTGAGACTGTGGAACTCTCTGCCAGAGGGACTTGTCATGGTGAATTCAATAACGGCGTTCAAAAATGGTTTAGATGCATTTGTGGAGCGTAATAATATAACAAGTTATAGTGTCTAGGATTCAGGAAAGGGGTCATTGATCCAGGGACTTTTCTGATTGCCAGATTGGAGTCGGGAAGGAATTTTTACCTAAAATGAGGACAATTGGCTTCTACCTCATTGGGGGTTTTTGCCTTCCTCTGGATCAACAGCTTAGCACAATAGGCTGAACTGGATGGACGTTTTGTCTTTTTTCGGCCTTACAAACTATGAAACTATGAAACTATGATTTAATTATGGTCAGTGCATTCTGTAGGATATCCTGAAAACATGACCTGTTGGTGGGCTTTGAGGACTGGAGTTGGGGAGTCCTGATCTATGGTGCCCCTAGGTCATGATTCTGTCACCCTCTCAGGCCCCATTTACATAATGTTTCTTGCCACCTTTGCAGATATCCATTGGGATACCCTAAAAAGGGCAAACATGGTCTCTTTTGGACTACATTTGCTTTGTTTCTTATAGGTATACGTTTTATGTGATCTACCACACTTTTGTGCCTGGCATATACAGTATATACATAGGGAATAAGTAGTCATCTCCCTTTGGCTTTGCCTTTGGCTCTGCCATGGACCCTTCTACATTTCCTATCGAGTATCTTTTTTCAAGGTATCCCAACTGGTAGAGAACGTGATATGAATAAGGACTTACACTTTTGCAGGCTACTGCTCTATTCCTCCATATAACATTGTGTTGACATTAGTTCTTAAAACTAAAAAAAAAACAGTATTAATAGTTGCAGCTGCAGAGGAACTAATAATGCAAATAATGCATAGCTTAGAGGATACGCGGTGGAAATTTCTTTGGCTGGGGGATACATGACTTGGAAACGTCAAGAGAAACACTGCCCTAGATTTGCAAATACTAAAAGAAAGACTATAGGATGGACTTGGAGTGTATATATATTACCAGGGTCTTTGATTGGCATGTATGGCGGGGTGCTGGCAGTGGGTACTTTTACAAATAATGTGCAGGTATACAGATTGCTGTGCGTTAGCTCTAGCAAACAGAAAAGACCATCACAGTTCTAGTGATTATGCAATTCAGTGCATACTGGGGAATCGCTGTTCTGTTTCATTAAAACAATGCACGCATTAGTGGTGTTATATATAGTTATGGTGTTGCTAAGCAACAGGATCTGCATTTTTTATCACCATATTTTGGAGCTTATGATTTTGAAGCTGGAAACATAAGCACGCTAGGCCAGACTTTATGTGACAACAGTAAGGTAATATTATGCCATTAAAATGGGAAACCACTGTAATTTAAGACATAGGTGCTTAAGGGGAATGTGTCATCAAAAAATGAGTCATTGTTTAAGTCCCAATTTTATGTTAAACACATTTTTTAGGAATTTTTATTTTTTTTTACATTTTCCATATCACTTTCAATATTTTTTTAATAATTCTTAAGTCCTGCAGTTTTCACTTTGGCCACTAGGCCTTGTTTGCACTGCTTTAACAGCAGTTAGATGCTTTACAGTAGCTTCATGCACATAGGAGTCTTAAGACTGACTCAGTCCCATTGACTTCTATAGGAGAGTTTTCTATTCATGCTCTGTGACCTGGGAAGAAATCAGTGTGCAGGGAGGTGAAAGTGTGAACTGTGACTATCTCCTCTTGTGACTGGTGGATCCTGTGTTATCTATTCACACTGGAGTCTCCTTTCAGTTTGACCCTCTTTGTGCTGATAATGAGCAGACACTGAAAATCTCTCTCTACAGAACAGGAAGTGTCAGACTGTTATTAGGCCTAGTGGCCAAAGTGAAAACTGCAGGACTTAAGAATTATTAAAAAAATATTGAAAGTGATATGGAAAATTTAAAAAAAACAAAACCAAAAATTCTTAAAAAATGTGTGGAACATAAAAATGTGAGTTAAACAATAAGTCATTTTTGATGACACATTGCCTTTAAGGAAATATAATGTACAATTAGGATTTTCGGTATTACATACATATTAGAATGTTATTTAGCAGACTCAACGCTCTCATTGAACCATTGAGCTAGTGGGAAGCCAATCAAGTTTTTCTATTTCACCAGCATTTCAATTTTGAAGCATCTGTTGTTTACAGCTCTGTGTCCAGATTGTAAGTAAAGCAATTCTTTCTCCACCTCTCGCAGCAGGAAATCCTAGCAAGATCGTAAGATCTTACACCGATCAGCAACCAATTCGGAAAAAAAGGGGAAGGGGGGAAAAAAAGCATCAAATCGCTCTCACTTCTATGGCAAAGGGATGTTGTGGGCTCGGAGGCTGTGTCAGCATCATCCACAGTGGGAGTCAACTGTAATGTACAATTGGACTACCACTATCACGTTGTGCCCTTGACTGCCCTGCCTCAAGGCCAAATTATAGCCCATGGTCTGCCATGTACAGAAGCTTAAAAGCATCTAATAGGCTGCCTATCACAGCTGCAGTATAACATGTGGCATAACAGTAACATATTGTCATGTCTTAGAAAGCATTCACACAGTTCAGTGCTGTACTGGGACATAGAAAAAGAAGAAAAAAGCGAGTAAATGAAAAATGTTTAAACAAGAAAAATAAAACCAAATAAAAACAAACACAAAACCCCTGATTTCCCATTAAAAAAACAAACACTTTATTTAGTAGGGAAAAAAAGTTGCACAAAATAGGTATTGCCGTATCTGTAATGATCCAATCTATTAAATTTCCATATTATATAATCCCAAAAGTAAATTCCGAAAAAATATAAATAAAAAATATTCCAGAATTGCATTTTCTCCATGCAGCCACTAAAAAAACAGAATGAACAGTGAAAACTTTTATGTACCTCAACATGGCACCAATGAGAATGTTAACTTATCCCGTAAATTAAAAGTTTACACCAATCTGTCAACATAAAAAGTTCTGAAATTTAAAATTTTGTTACGTTAAAATATGGCAATTATAATTATATAAAAGAAGTGTGGCCTGAAAATGTGGGGGTGCAGTTTGTAAAATTGGGGAAGCAAACTGGGGGACAGCCCCGGAAAGCAAAAACTCTAGACACTGTATGCCACCGCACTGTGAAAATACGGATTCTGATTAACCATTTAATCCCTCCAAAGAAAAAAAATATTACTCTTCATTTTTCTCCTCCTCGCCTTCCATAAGGTTTTTATTTTTCCACCTACGGGACAAGATGTACTTTCCAGTGGTGTTATTAATATTACCATAGAATATTAATATCTGTATTCTACAGGTTGGTACACATCCGGCACCACCAAATATGTAGGGTTTCCGTTATATTTTGGTGGCACAAAAAAATTCCAAACATTTTCTATATTTGAAAATTGTGCCGCGGTGCCGTTTTGTGCGGGCTATAATTTTTTTGTACTAAAACCTACGGACGTCAGTGAGGTGCCATTTTTTGCGGGCTGAAGCGTACTTTTTATCGCTAGCAGTTTGGAATGCATGCGACTTTTTGGATCAATTTTATTCAAATTTTTATAGGACATGAAATGACCAAAAAAAACGCAATTTTGACGTTTGGAATTATTTTTCTTCTATGATGTTCAGCGCACGGGATACATGATGTTAGATTTTTATAGATCGGACTACCATAACTGTAACTCTAACCGTAAGTTAGGGTTGAGGTTGTTTAAGGGGAGCATTACGTCTGCTCCAAAGTCTGATCTAACATCACTTCCAGTTACCTTAACATTAGGCCTACTGTAAGATAAAATGAACAGAGGTGTCATTGGCCAAAGCCTCAGACCGGACGTTTGATCACAATGGGAACGTTTTGTTGTCAGACCAAGACTTTACAGCATTATGGGCCGCAGGACATAGCAGTGTAGTGAGCTTTGTCCAAATACATGACACCACACCAGGCCATGCCTCTAGTCGCCGGCAAGCAGGACACCAAATGAGACCATGCCTCTGACCAGCCATGTGCACACTCATATAATCATGCCGTCTATATCAGTGCACCCTGCTGAGGCCTTGCAGGCAGCCTACAAGACTTATTAGCAGTGCAGGGAGCTGATGGCTCCCTACCCCACCATGGTTTCATGTCCTACAAACACTGAAATAAGCAGCAACAACCCAAGGATCAAGGACACCTGTCCTGGATCCTTGGATTGGTGCTGCTTATTTCACTTATTCCCTCAGACATATATTTATCACCTGGGGCCCCGTGCTTGTGGGGCCCCGAGGCAACTGCCTAGTGTGGCAAATGGATAATTTGGCCTTTGTTGAACTGGTAAGTTAACCTCCCAAAACCCATAGACAGCATTAAACTTAGGGTTATGGTTACAGTTGATTTTAAAAAAATATATTTTGACCTAAATATGAAGGGCAACACAATTGAATAGCATAGTTAATTTAGATTACAATACAGACAGATTTGGGGGGACCTAATAATATAACAATATAGAGATCGCTACCAGGATCTATTTATACCCAGGACTGTATCAAGAACAAGGCGTCTTCTACTTCTAGATGAAAGAAGGTTTCTACATAGTCATAGAAAGGGATTCTTTACTGCAAGAGCAGTGAGACTGTGGAACTCTCTGCCAGAGGAACTTGTCATGGGGAATTAACTAACGGAGTTCAAAAAGGGTTTGGATGCATTTCTGGAGCGTAATAATATAACAAGTTATAGTGACCGAGATTCCAGAGAAGGGTCTGGAGACATTTCTAGATGTAATAATATAACAAGTTATAGTGACCAGGATTCTGGAGAAGGGTCTGGATACATTTCTAGATGTAATAATATAACAGGTTATAGTGACCGGGATTCTGGAGAAGGGTCTGGATACATTTCTAGATGTAATAATATAACAAGTTAAAGTGACCCGGATTCTGGAGAAGGGTCTGGATACATTTCTAGATGTAATAATATAACAAGTAATAGTGACCGGGATTCTGGAGAAGGGTCTGGATACATTTCTAGATGTAATAATATAACAAGTTATAGTGACCAGGATTCTGGAGGATGGTCTGGATACATTTTTTAGATGTAATATATAACAAGTTATAGTGACCAGGATTCTGGAGAAGGTTCTGGATGCATATTCTAGATGTAATAATATAACAAGTTATAGTGACCGGTATTCTGGAGAAGGGTATGGATTTTTTTCTTTATGTAATTTTTTAACTAGTTATAGTGACCGGTATTCTGGAGAAGGGTCTGGAGACATTTCTAGATGTAATAATATAACAGTTATAGTGACCAGGATTTGGAGAAGGGTCTGGATACATTTCTAGATGTAATAATAAACAAGTTATAGTGGAATCTGGAGAAGGGTCTTGATCAGATTTCTGGAGTCTGAAATAAATTACACGAAGACAGGATTCTGGAGAAGGGTCTGGATACATTCTAGATGTAATATAGAACAGTTATAGTGACAGGATTCTGAGAAAATGGGGACAATTGGCTTCTACCTCATGAGGTTTTTGCCTTCTTCTGAATCAACATTATAGTTGGCTGAACTGGATGGACGTCTGTCAGCCTTCCACATAATGAATATTGAAGGCATTGCATTCTCTCTGTGAAACAGAGGGATCAGGATGTACAGTCCCTTTCTAACAGCAGATTTCTTTTTACCTCTATTGCTCTGTGTTGAAATGGGAAATAAAACCAGAGTTTAAATTGCAAAATGTATACATTTCTGAAAATGTAAACTCATTATAATCTTCCTGCAGCTGTTCCAAGGCATGGATTTATCCATGGCCATCCCTGCCCAACAGTCTATTATTAGAACTTACCAGCTCCGTTCCAGTGTTGAGGAGCTGTCGGCACACATTACTTCATTAACACTGCTAATTGTAATTTGTGCTGTTAGTTACCTTCCTGAACCGTGTGTTCTTTCTTACAGTTGTGCCTCTCCCCGTCATGCCATGATCTAGAGGAATAATGTGCATCGTTGCATTACTACAGCAATCCCTCAAAGGTCAATCACGTCGTACAGTAGTATCATTTCTATTTGTGTCAGAGGAGGCTATAGAGACAGGGGCCTTGTATTCCTATTTGTAGGTAGCGCAGAATTACACTTGTAATTTATTGATTACATTACGGAGACGTATACTGTAATCCATTTACAAATGGCATCCATTTTTTCAATTACAGCTGATATTTCAGTCTAGGATTGCATCAATGTCTACTGCAGTTTTCCTAAATGCATTTGTATCTTGGCTTGTGGAGTAGAGAACATGCTTGATTTCCTGTATCTTATCATCTTATGGTAGCACTAAAAAACCGACCACCACTATTCCAGATTGTCTTAGGGGCCAAGTACAAATACACTATGGGCGACATGTATTATTTTGGTGCCTAGACGACAATTTTTTGGCTCGCATTAGTAGTGTAGAATGCGCCTGAATCTATGAACCTGTTAGCTCCAAAACAACAAATCAGGCTCAGGTAAGCACGTGTAACTCCTTAACAACCGCCCACCGTCTTTTGGCGTCGGGCATTTCAGGTCGTTCGTCTACAGCGACGTCCTTTGGCGTCGCTGCAAACATCGGAGTTTGCCGCTCCCGGCGCCGCAGCAGCGCTGAGGTCGGGACTTTACCACACAGCCCTGATTCCAGCGCAGCTCCTGCGAGCACCGGGGAGTGGGGGAACCCTCCGCTCCCCGGTGCTTTAACCCTTTGATTGCGGCGGATCGTCACCGCAGCGCAATCAAAGGTTTTCCCTGCTCTGTCAGGTGATCAGAACACCCAGTGACCCGACAGAGCCCCCGGGGAATGGCTGCACAGTCAGCTCTAAGGACCTAGAGTGGCCCCAGAGCTGTCTGTGTAACAAGCCAGTGATCAGGGCAGACTGTGAGCTGTCCTGATCACTGCCTGTGTCAGACTGACACAGATTATAATGTATTAGCATATATGAATATGCTAATACATTACTGAGTGTGGAAAAAAAAAAGTAAAACAGTTTTCCCTTCATGGGATTTAAAAAAAAGTAAAAAAACATAAAAAGTGTTAAGAAAATAATAAAAAATAAAATAAAATAAAAATAAATATTTAATAAAAAAAATAATTGTGCAATTGTGCATACATTACACACAAAAAAAAACCTACATTATACATGTGCTCCAAATAAGAGTTGATTGCAAAACCACCTGCAATTAAAAAATGTATGCAGTAATGCAATGCATGGACCCAGCCTAAGTAACATTTTCAATGGCATTAATCAGGAAATAAGCCAATCTTGAAGATATGGTATAATCAAGGATGCCTCAACATCACAGCTCTCACAGTAAAGAACTTCCTCTGAAGTAGAAGACTACATTTCTCCTTGTCTTATCATGTGACCACCACACAGGTCATGTGACCCCTGGTATCCAGGTAACAGTAGTTTATTGAGGAGCAGAACTTCTCCAGTATTACTACCTCCAGCAGCGTCTTATCATGTGACCACCACACAGGTCATGTGACCCTGATATCCAGGTAACAGTAGTGTATGGAGGAGCAGAACTTCTCCAGTATTACCACCTCCAGAAACGTCTTATCATGTGACCACCACACAGGTCATGTGACCCTGGTATCCAGGTAACAGTAGTGTATGGAGGAGCAGAACTTCTCCAGTATTACCACCTCCAGCAGTGTCTTATCATGTGACCACCACACAGGTCATGTGACCCTGGTATCCAGGTAACAGTAGTGTATGGAGGAGCAGAACTTCTCCAGTATTACCACCTCCAGCAGTGTCTTATCATGTGACCACCACATAGGTCATGTGACCCTGTTATCCAGGTAACAGTAGTGTATGGATGAGCAGAACTTCTCCAGTATTCCCCCTCCAGCAGGTCTTATCATGTGGCCACCACACAGGTCATGTGACCTGGATCCAGGTAACATGTGTGTTGGAGGAGCCGAATTTTCTCCTATTATTACTATCTCGGCAGGTATGATCATGTGACCACCACACAGGTCATGTGACCCTGGTATCCAGGTAACAGTAGTGTATGGAGGAGCAGAACTTCTCCAGTATTACTACCTCCAGCAGCGTCTTATCATGTGACCACCACACAGGTCATATGACCCTGGTATCCAGGTAACAGTAGTGTATGGAGGAGCAGAACTTCTCCAGTATTACTACCTCTATCAGCATCTTATCATGTCTGTCAGTGTCTGTGGAGAAGATGCTGTACATTCTTCCCTTGCCTCATCTTTCTGATTTTTTCTGTTCGGTTAACTTTATTAACAACATGAAATCACCTAGAGAGACAATAGATATATGCGCAATATGTATTAGTAAAATGTATGATTTCCTACAATCTACATAATAAATAAAAACAATATGACGTGGTCAACCACTTTAAGGAAATGTATTCTAGTAGACAGCAGTGCCAAAACTCTTCTATTACCCTAAATTGCTTCTTGCCACAATTAGAAGACTAATGAGAGCTCACAGGGCTACTCACTCTAACCAGCTTAACCAGTGGTTAAGAAAAATAGGATAAGGATATTTGTTTGGAGGATGTACAAGGAACCTAGATCCCAGATGTAGTAAAATGGAGTCTGCTCATCAACATCACTTATGTGCTGCTCTGTGAAGCGGCCATCCCCTCGAGAACCCGAGCCGTAAAACTGCATAGTGGATGCACAGAAAAGCATTACGCAGCGATAACGCTGCACCAAGTTCCTTTCAACTAAGTGGATTTCATTGTATCCTTTTAAATACAGAGGACTCTTTACTTGACTCTTGTGCTTAAATAACTGTCTAGTGAAGAAAATGTTCAAGGACTCTCTTCCATACAATAAACGAGCTTCCTGCAAGTATGTTCAAAAGGACTGTGTCGGCGGGTTGTTCTATCAACATACTTATATGACAATTTCAACTGAAGCAATAAGGATATACACTACCGTTCAAAAGTTTGGGGTCACTTAGAAATTTCCTTATTTTTGAAAGAAAAGCACAGTTTTTTTCAATGAAGCTAACATTACATGAATCAGAAATAAACTTTATACATTGTTAATGTGGTAAATGACTATTCTAGCGTCTGGTTGTTAATGCAATAACTACATAGATGTATAGAGGTCCATTTCCAACAACCATCACTCCAGTGTTATAGTGGTACATTGTGTTTGCTAACTGTGTAAGAAAGCTATTGGATATTTTGAACACCCTTGAAAACCCTTGTGCAAGTATGTTAGCACAGCTGAAAACAGTTTTGCTGATTAGAGAAGCTATAAAACTAACCTTCCTTTGAGCTAGTTGAGAATCTGGAGCATTAATTTTGTTGGTTCGATTAAACTCGCAAAATGGCCAGAAAAAGAGAACTTTCATGTGGAACTCGACAGTCTATTCTTGTGCTGAGAGATGAAGGCTATTCCATGCGAGATAATTGCCAAGAAACTTGAAGATTTCCCTACAAACGGTGGAGGTACCTAGCTCCCATCAGAGGAGAGCACAAACAGAGGCTCTTAACCAGACATCACACAGAAAACATTTGGTGAGACGCAGAACAACTGGAAAGAGATGCTGGAAGATCGCCTGATGCCATCTGTCAATCTTTGGTGGATGTCATGTGATGTCTGTGGGGTTTGCTTTGGTGCTGGTGGAGTCATGTGATGGTCTGGGGTCGCTTTGGTGCTGGTGGAAAAGTCATGTGATTGTCTGGGGTTGGCTTTGTGCTGGTAAAGTGGGAGATTTGTAACACGTTAAAAGGGATTATGAATAAGGAAGGCATTCACTATCACAGCACTTCCCATTTTTGCAATGCCATGCCATACCCCCTTGGACAGCGCTTGATTATATGGAGCCAATTTCATCCTGCAACAGGAACAATTGACCCAATGCCACCTCCAAATGATTCAAATGTAACTGTTTAGGGGGAAAGAAGCAGGCAGCTGGTATTCTATCTGTAATGGAAGCGGCCAGCGCAGTCACCAATCTCACCCCATTTGAGCAGGTATGTGGGTGCAGCTTGACCGTAGTGATTGCAAAAAGAGCCCATCAATGCCAATCCAACTTGTGGAAGGTGCTTCTTGATAGCATGGTGGGAAATTTCATCCTTCCCCAGATTTACCTCACAAATTAACACCTACTAATTCCAGAGGTCGCAATGCTGGCATTGGCTGCACTCAAGGGAGCGAAATCGAAAGCAAAGTGTGAAGTAGAAAATTATTATTTCAAATAAAAAATGCATTAATTCTAACCTTGTCAATTGTCTGACGAGATTTCTATTATTTTGGGCGACTCATTTGATAAATAAAAGTATCAGGGAAAACACAAAATTGTCTGGGTGACCCCAAACTTTTGAACGGTAGTGTATCTACTACAAACTTCTATTCTGGACTGCTGTAATCTGACAGGCCATACGACTCGTTGTATGGAACAAAGGCGCAAAGTTAACTTAGTAGGTACGTATTCCAACAGGAAAACATTAGTTTGTACCTTCCACTATATACCTTTTTGGGTTGTACATATGATGGTACAATGAACATATGCACTATAACTCTGTTGGTTAAGAGAATCACAGATGCTGCTCCAGCGAGCCCGCCAGATCTCCCTGCACGCAATAAACCCCAACCCAAGGTGACCAATAACCTTTCATATGGAGAAAGAATATTCTTTTAATAACTAAGGAAGCATTGTCAGGCGCTAATCCCACCCTAAAAAAAATCCAGGACAGACATTAACATCTTCTTGGTGAGCGCTGAGTGTTTGGTCTATAGCATGATTAGCATATAAGCGTCTGCTATCCTAGCTGAAAACCTGTTTACAAGGGACATGAAATGCATGAGGTTTTTATAAAACTGTAGTGTTTTTCGTCCAATAACATACAATAGGCAATATAATAGGAGTGCAAATATGCCATCTGTGAGTGTGGGAGAGAACCCAGAAAAGGAGAGCAACTGCTGTACGTCGTGAACAGTTGTTGGTCACTATTATGTATTAAAAGATTGTAAACTTTAGTGCATGTGGCTACAGAGCTCTAAGGGTATGTTCACACGACGTAATTGTGGGGCGTATTTCAGTGCGTAATTGTGCTGCAATATGCCCGAAAGCGCTCCTGCAATGTACCTCTGTCAACCCCGACAAGTAATCAATGCCGGTTGGAAAGCAAGTGATGTGGTTTCCCCTACACAAACACAAAACAACAACACACACACATGACACTCTTTAGAATTACAACACACTAGGGGGCCGGCATGTCCTTCTAAAACACTCAGCCTATTGCAGCATGCACAGTATGTGCCGCAATATGTCGTATGAACATACTCTATGGGTTAAAGCAGGGAGTGAAATCACCATCCTGACCACTTTTACAGCCTGTAAGAGGAGGGAGAGGTGGTCGGTAACTAGGGAAGATTGTGTGCAAATCCAGGAGATAAGATCTGCTTTTAACTTTGAAGAAAAGCAGAAGTAGAACAGCAATGTATTTAGTAATAGTCATTCATTATCTTTTCCTACACGTTTAAAGCTAATCATTGAAATGGGAATCCCATTAAACTCTAAAATTGGAGAAAAGATTACGTAAAAGTGGCCATAAACATGTTCTATTTAGATAGAGGTTGGGCCAAGGAACTTCAGTTTGACACCGGCTAAGTATGATTGGAGACAGCAACACTATGAGACACCAATAATGCAGAATAAAAATTTTCAAATGTCCCAAATTTACCCAAAAGAGGAAGGCCTTTTACAAGAAAGCAACAAATTTTCGAAAGATCCCCAGACAAGATATAGTTAGAAAAAAAACACCTAATAACCCCACCACCCGCGGAGCCATTTTACATATCAACAAAAGCTTATGGGAAAGAGTTGAAGAGCTCGCCAGTGCCATCTATTGGCTGTAGCACACGTGTTTCACAAGAGGCTCGCAATGTAAGAAGGATTAAAGACAAGTAAGTGAAGTTCATCTTCAGGAAGCTGTTTCGGGGTGTTTGACCCTCTTCAATGAAGAGTAGAACTTAATGGCTGGATGGGTGAGAAGCAAGTGTTCCTTAGAAGGGGTAATGTATCTCATTGGGGAGAATGAGCACCATGTCAGTGTGTGAGGATTTAATCGTCTTTTCTACCTCACAGAGTATTTTGCATATAAACAAAGGCTTACTGGAAAGAGTTGAAGAGCTCGCCAGCGCCATCTATTGGATTTAGTAATCCTCAATTTACATGTGACTCACAAGAGCCTTCAGAGGACTGAAGCCAAGCCAGTGCAGTTCATCTGGGTTGTTCACATGAAGAGTGTCAAACTTTTTCCTAACTTGAGAAAGTCAAATGCAGATGAATGATGTGAAGTACGTTGCTACTGAAGTTACATTTAGGGGGACATGTATGAACGGGGCTGCGCCAGAAGTCTGGTGTATTTTCAGACCAACATCAGGTGCAGCCCTGTTCGCATTACTGAAAAGGCTACCAAACGCCATTATCAGGCGCACCACAGAGCACTCGGACGTCACTATGGTGGGCCTGAGATCCGAGGTGTGGATGTGGGAGGTGGGGTGCACAACCCTACAAAGCTCAAAGATTAATAGACTCGTTAAACGGCAATTCTAGCGCATTACAGCTGTAACAGGTTAGATAGCAACGTTCAAATGGTGGTAGTACCTGAGCTCAGAACTAGACCTGGTTAATACGCTGAGTAATGCGCCTGATTTATGACCCGCAGTAGAACAGGTTCAAAAACCAGGTACATTCTAGGCTATTATAATGTGCATGAAATTTGGTGTTCACACGCCAAATTTCATACATGTGGCCCTTAGTGTTCATGACTTTTTTCAACGACTTGGATAATTCAACCTTGAAACAATTATTTAAGATTTGTAAAAAAAGGTAAAACATACGTAGTATTCACAACTTAGAAGGAGCCTTTTTCTCAGTGTTTCCTATCATGAAACACTTTCAGTTATATCACGAGCTTCATATGAAGTCTCTCTGTTTAGAACATACTTCACAAGTCATAAAACATTGGTCCTTGCCTCTGGCTACAAAGATGTGAGAGCAAAAGAAGAAAGAGACCATTAAACGGCCTAAGGCCAGCACCACAAAGAACTAAGTCAACTCCTTTAACTGATGACAATAACAATATAGAAAAATCCAGGGACCATTAATGTTGTCTGGGGGCAACTCGTCTACTGAAATTGACACGACACACACACATCTCATCGCCTTGGACGTTGATTATTTAAGGCATTTAAAGACCCTATTTTTAGTTCTTATTATGGCACTGTTAGCTCAATCCGGATTATACTCTCTATGGAGATGTTATTTGGTCACTGTTTGTTGCCATTATTTAAGCATGGTATGGTGACATTTACACGTGTCCTTCCTAACCTTTCCTCTTGGAATGATCCACATTGGCACAAGAGCAACAGCTTTGAAAAGAAAGATGTTTTCGAGATACTTTGTCAGGAAACATGTGCCCTTATGTGGACCTTCTGGACAACATGAATGAACGGGGCTGCATTCCAGAATATCTGCTGCTGAGTCCCCTTGAACAGCCAGTATTATCCAGCACAGCCCTATTCGCTACATTTTTAAATGGCCTGTACGCCAATATCAGGCACATTACAGAGTGCAAGCGGCATTTTGTAAAGCGCCCAATCTCGGGGGGCGTGCGGGAAGTGGGGCGTACTAGAACCCTACGATGCTATACATGTATAGATTCACTAGGTGCATTACAGCTGGAACAGATAAACCACATTCAAAGGGGTTTACCTGAGCGCAGAAATGTCGTTCCTATATAGTTGTAAAATAGGGGAGGTCTATAGCGCTAGAGGGCCTGTACCTAAATCATGGCGCATTTTGTCTAGCTAATATTATGCGTATGAATTTTGTTGTGTTTGGGCTCGTTTAATAGCATAATTTCATAACTGCCGCCTCTTGTGTTTTTGATTTAGAAATTGAAAAGCCTCTCAAGGGTTTTTGCGAAAAATAAAGTGATGAACTTAAGAACATGGTATAGTGAGAACTTCTAATGAAATTCACAGTTGTACCTAGGTCTCAAGTGGCTTTGTTCCAAAGGATATGTTCACGTGGAATATTTCTCACATGAATTCCAATATGGAAACTAAATGGAATTTGCATCCCATTGTTTAGACTGTGAACCACTTCAACCCAGAATCCCATCACTTTGACTCAACCTGGATCAGGTTTCAGGCTTGGACTGGCCCAAGGAGCGAGGAAAGATCCCCCATTGAGGGGCCGGGTGGCTAATGCGGGTGTCCTGGCATAGTAGTCCTAAGGCCGCTGTTTTTTCCATATAGATAAGACGATAGAACAGTAGAACAAGCCTGAAGTATGTGCAGTATGTGCAGTAATGTACAGTAGCTGTAGAGTGGGCCCCAAAAATCAACACCACTGGGGCGCTCCCAAGATTCATTTCCACAGTTGGTGACTCCCCCAAGAATCCAACTCCACTGCTGTGATCCAAATAAACAACCTCAACTGCATGTCCCAATAAAGCAATGCAGACTGGTAAAGCTCCATGAATCAGCTCTTCTGTCTGGTGGCGCATTGTCAGATACCTCATCAGGTACAATGGATTTTTGCCCATTAAAATAAGGTTAATGGGCATCTAAACCACAGCCAAATTCATGGCATATAAACTTAAAACGCATTTTTTGCTGTGGATTTCATGACATATTATTCAGGTGGAAAAAAAAGCACAGCCGGATACGTAATACAGTATATTCCTTTTGCAGTGGTGGGAGCAATGCATAGCCTGTTATTTAGACAAATAAATGGAAAATTGGTGGATGTATGGCAGTACAATATATACCCTGTATATAGACATCCCCCAAAATAAGACATCCCCCGAAAAATAAGACCTAGTGCATTTTTTTATGCAATTCAGAGTTTGGCTGCTTATGCTGAGGTTTGTGATGAAATCACTACAGTAGTATAAATACAAGTTTGTATTTTTTGGTTAAACAATAAATGGGAATGTCTTGTTTATGTTGCCCTGTAAGACAACACCGCCCAAATAGATACAATTCCTCTAAAATATAAATTTTATTAAATAACTCTAAAATCCATATACAAACAACAAATAAACAAACAATAATGTCAAAGTTAGTATGGTAAACAACACCTAAAGGCAAACTAATTGAGAGCCTATACTGTCCCTAAACCCACACATAAATCCATACACCCTCCGGAGCAGAGACCCTGCCACAAAAAGGTCGGAGCACCCTGCTAATGCTGGTCCTTGTGTTAAACTCTGACTGTCCCCCTGATAATGGAATTATAAGTGCATGGACTGATTAAATCCAGTATTTATCAGCTAATTGTACAAATTTATGTGTTATCATCCTGTTTTTGTACATTATCTTTAAGGATTTGTTATCTTTGATCCCTTTCTGATCCATAATTCAATAGAAAATAGGGGGACAGTCAGGGATTAACAAAGGCCAGATTAGCAGGGTCGCCCTTTTTGGGGCAGGGTCTCTGCTGAGGGAAAGGAATAGGAGTCCTGATAGGGACAGTATAGGCACTCCATATATTCCTTAGGTGTTACCCACCTCCCTTTGCTTATTGTGTTCGTTAATTATTGTTTGTATATGGATTTTAGAGTTATTGAATAAAAGTTATATTTTAGAGGAATGTTCTATTTGGTTGTTTATTCGTCTCTAGGTGTTATATTCCTCATTACTTTAGAATTGGGAGATTTTTGGATTTATAAAAGATAAAACATCCCCTAAAAATAAGTCTTAGCTCGTCTTTAGGAGAAAAAAAAAATATAAGACACTGTCTTATTTTCGGGGAAACAGGGTAGTTATGGAGTCAACAAAGAATATTAAACAGGGCACCATTATATTTAGGAAGGCCCCAGATTATGGGTATGCTCACACTTGCATATTTTTGGGGCGTACTTCGGCGTGTTATTGCACTGCAAAACGTCTGACGTACGCTCAGCAAATATGGTAAATCATAGCACTCATTGGGTGCTATGATTACCTGCTGTTTTCTCCGGCACATATTGTGTGCTGACAGAAAGAAGTAACATGTCACTTCTTGCTGCTGCTTGCGCGCCGGGGAAAGTGAGTGTGGATGGGAGCAGGCTGGAGCGCTTTAGAAGTATTTCTAAAGCAGTAGGCATATAGTGGCGCACACAGTATGTGCCGCTATACGGCTGCTATAGATCGTGTAAACATGTAAACATACCCTGTAACTTAAAGAAACACAGGAATTAACTGATAAATACGGCGCATAAACAGCAGCGAGACTTGTTTTTCAAGAAATGCAAAAGTTGGCCGAAAAGTGTTTGCAAAAGGCTCAGCAAATGTTAACTTTGAAAGAGCTCACAGTAAATTAAAGTTGCAAAGAATCCAATAAATCATTAGGAGGCTGAAGTGCAGGATTCCAGCTCGATATGTCTTCCTGGGTTTTCCAATAACATTGTTTCAAATCGTATTTCCCCCAAGCAGTACGATTTTTTATATCATAGTGCCAAGGAGCTAGAGGAGAAGAAGCGCGGTCCCCGAAGGATAACCATAGCTTTACTTATTTATATTTCATTTCTTCATGCTAGGTTTTAAAGCAGGAGTTCTTTTAATCTTCCGTGTGATGACTAATTTAAAGAATTTACATTTCACTCATACCAGAACATTAATTGTAAAGTTTAAATTAGTATCCAGCTACACTGCGGTATTTCATTAAAGTCCCGGTAATATTTAGCGTGCTTATAAAAAATACATCAGCATCAGTCTGCGTCTTAGTAGCTGCAGTCTTCCTGTACACTGAAGGATATTATAGCAGCAATGTAACAGCGGCTGCAAATTATTCCAAAAAAATACAAGACCAGAAGCTACATATAAAGAAACTAGATATAATCTTTATATATGCTAGTCGTTGGGGACTGCAATCCCTATACATAGGACCTTGTGGGGTTTGGGGGAGTGGATAATATTTTCGTTAAAACTAAGACAATCATTAACATGCAAGAGTAGAGTCGCAATAAAACAGAGTGGCCATAGTCAGCAGACATAGGCCTCTTTATGACAGCCTGGGTCTTCTGCACCAATAGTAGAAAAAAAGTGATGCTAACATCACTATCTGATATGCTTATCCATCCTCCTAATCTGTCAACTGGATCCCCGCGCTTACGTGCATCCCTATTGAACTATTGGGCAGATTATCATTACTTCAATATCTTACGACAGTGGAAACTAAGCCTAGATAGCCCTACAATGCGCCAAATGTATCACAGTGTTGATAGATTTGGCGCACGTTACAGTAGAGCTGTCTAGTGTAATTTTACTTCTTGTATAAGTTGGCTTACTTTATGGCACTAACTGAGCCAAAATTTCAGCACTTTTTTGGCACTTTTGACTGGAGAGGTCACGAGGGTTGTAGGATCCTCTGTGCATAAAAAAAATTGGGTTAATTATTGGGTCCACCTTTTGGTTGCGAAAACGAAGATAGTCAGGCTGATCAGTAACTTGACAGGACACTTGGTAACAACATGCCAGAGACTCCCATTCGACAGGCTATCTGCCGAAGAGTGCGTCAAAGAGGAGATGATTATAAGAGACGGTGCCTGGTAAACCTTGGGTTCTATCGTTAACCTTCCTGCTATCCCTAATCTGAGTTAATACACTCTTTTAAGTCACTACTGGTTGTATCGCCTGCACTCAGAAATCGCCAGCATTACACAGGGGTTAAATGAATGCTGCCAGCTCCATTTTTAGGGGACCTCATAGGTTCTCTTTAAAGGGGTTGTCTCACTACATTGATTCATCTTACCTCAATCCTGTTTTCTTGGTTTCATTTTGAATTCAGGGGCGTGTTTTACTGTCTTCTACTAGCTGCAGTAGAACCAGGCTGTAGACTATAGCAACCAGTGCTGGCAGCCAATCAGAGAGATCAATAGGGTCTGTAGCTATAAGCAAACCTGTGGAGCTGATGCAGCCCTTTCTAGAGGGGATATCTCAGTATAGGTAGGATAGTGCTAATGGACACATATTGCAAAGTGACTTGTTTTGCAAGGTCGTTAACATAGAAAGCAAACCTTGTAGTGAGACAACCCCTTTAATGCCCATAGCATGGCAGCCACTGATGGTCATACAAGTATGATGGAGAAACTGTAACGATACTGGCAAACCAGTGAGGGCATTAGTGGCTGTAATTTCATCTGCACATGTCTGCCACATAGTGGGACTCCAGTCTAAGTAAAAACACAGAATAAGAATCTGCAGCTGCATCCCCCTCCTCTCTGTCTATTACTTACCCTTTTACTAGTGACAGAGGACAGTGATGGTGGAGATTTCTGGACATTTCCAGAGAAGAGAAAGGGAAACTGCAATGTGAAGAAGATGCCACTTTCCATAATAATAAGACATACAATAGAATTACACATATTCACATGTAATACTGATGTGAATTAATTTACCAGTTGTATTTAAAATACTACAATTTTATAGACTAAGGGCGAAATGTATGAATCTCGCCGCTCATACATTTGGTGTAAAGTCCGCTGCACCTCGCCAGTGTGTGAGGTGCAGTGCGGGGACTTAGGCGCAGTGCGGGACTGCGCCGAACATGTATTCTGATTCGAGACAGGCTGGAAAACAGCGAAAAATCTTTAAAGATGTCCGTGCGGCATGGAATTTGAATCAAAAAATCGCCATTTATTAGGAGGTAAAACATCAGAAAAAGAGCTCAAACCTCTAAAATAATACATAAATAAAAACATCTTTTCCAAAAATCTAGAACGGCGACATCAGGAATTTGTGATCTAGGAAATTGCGGGAAGATACAGTAATTCACAATCTGATAATCCAATCTCATTGCGGTCGGCATAAACCAACCAGATCATGAAATATGAGCCGACAGTGAACCATTAAAAACCTATGGAGAAACTATTGACCAATCAAAAAAATCAAAGGCGGACAGTTCAAAATACAGTAAAAAACATGCAGAAAAGAGCTGATTGATTGAAGTAGCGGAGCACGGGGGCTAGGCTATCGTCGGCCAACGTCAGAGCGCGAGCTACTTAGGTGTCCCATTGGTAGTCTTAGGGCCAGATCGGGCAATGAATCTCTGGCTCTCAGCCGCCGTGCGGCATGAGTATGATTAAGAAAAATTCGTTTTTATTAAGTGTAAAATATTTTCTAAAAGAATGAAACCTTCTATAAACATACATCACCTTCAAATCCCTAACCAACGGCGTTTGTCGCCGTAGACACCGGCTCTGAACATCAGAATTGCGATATAGAGATTGCCATGGAAAACAGTAATTCAAATTCCTTGTAAGCTTCTCCTCATTGGGTCGCAGAAACCAACCATATTTAGAATAGGAGCGACATCGTGAAGCCATTATAATCTATGGAGAAGTATGTACCCAATCAAATTCAATAGGCGGACAGTTAAAAATCAGTAAAAGGCAAGAAAAGACTATTGGTTGAGCCTAGGCGGTAGAGGTATGTAATCCACCAATCATTATGTATTTTTGAGTGCGTCTATTTTAGTGGAGCAAGAAGGGGCGCGACATAAGGGCGCCTAAAATGTTATTACTGTCCTATGTTGAAATATTCTATTACTGTGATTGGTTGGAGGGGAAGAGGCTTCGTCCTGCTTAGCCAATCAGCGGCTGAGCTACTTATCATCATAGAGTTCTATGGGGAAAAAAATGCAGAGCGAGCTCGGTTTGTGAATTGCTAAGTAAAAGAGGCGACGAGCCTTCTTCCCCCCAACCAATCACAGTACTATGAATGTTCCCATAGACAGTAATAACTTTTTTAGGGCGCCCTTCTATAGCGCCTTCTTCTCCACTCAAAATAGACGCATTTACATATGATTTGGTGGATTCATATCTGCCGCCTTTGTCGGGGGGTTGGTAACGGACCAAGGTGATGTGTTGATTTTCCATAATTATCGATAGCTTATAATGGTTCACTGTCGCTCCTATTCTGATTGGTTTTTTATGATCCGACCATGAGAAGCGATACTAGAATTTGAATACTGTATTTCCCGGCAAATTCTCTAAATTCGCAATTCCCGATGTTGCGCCGGTTGCTGCCGGTCGACAACGCGTTGTTAGGATTTGAGTGGATGTATGTTTATTATAAAGGATTAGCTCTTTTCAGATAATATTTTACACTTAAATAAAAACAATTTTTAAAATATCAAACTCCAATGCCGGCATCGGGGCGGTCTGGAGGGCGCGAAATATCATTGTGTGCACCGATCTGGCGCATATACTACAATGGGACAAAGTATCTTGCAGCAGCTCCGGCGCTCTGATTTGGCCCGAGATAGCCAAATCCCCCACTACTTGCAAATCAAAAGGAAAAAAAAACAAACCAAAAAAAAGACACAAAGAAACAAATCAAGTAGACAAAAAAATCAACAGAAATTAAAACAAAAACCAATCAGCTCTTTTCTGTGCTAATTTTTTTTAACTGTGATTTTGACCTGTGCCCGCCTTAGGAATTTTATAATGGGACCAACGAGCTACCCAAATTGAAGAATTATGTGACACTTTCTCTCTCAATTCTGGATTTGGCCAGGATTGCCAAGCCCCCTGCTAGCTCATCAACCAATCATCTCTTTTCTGCATTGGTTGTACTTATTTGTGAACTGTCCCGGGCGCCTTTGAATTTGGATTGGTCAAACTTCTCCATCAGGTTATAATGGAGTCACTGTCGCTCCTATCTGATTGGCCCTGGTTTCTGGCTGACCAAATGAGAAGCCGCGTACGAATGTGATTTACTGTATTATCCCGGCAATTTCCAAGATCCTAATTCCCCTGATGTTGCGCCGTTTCTATTTTTGAAAGTTTTTTTTTTTTTTTTATTAACCTCTTAATGGACCCAGCCTGGATTTTGACATTCTGACACAGCCTATTTTTGAATCTGACATGTGTCCAATATTTTTATGTGAGAATAACTTTTTGACACTTTCCCCTATCCATTTGATTCAGATTGTTTTCTCGTGACACATTGTTCTTTAAGTTAGTAAGACATTTTTATCCATACAATCCTTGTTTGTTTGTGAAAAACATCAAAAGTTCATGAATATTGGAAAAATTACGATTTTGAAAGTGCAAATTTCTGCAGTGCAGAGACAGATAATTATTCACGCACAAAATAGTTTTGATAACAATCAACTAACCCATATGTCCAACTATAGTTGGCATCATTTTTTAAATGTCTTTTTTTTTTTTTACGACATAAGGGCTTAGAAATTTAGTAGTAATTTTCTTCACATTTCAAGAAAATTTGCAATATACATTTTTTTAGGACCACTCCTGTTCTGACTTGGCTTTGAGGGCCTGCATGTAGAATCCCCAATAAGTGATCGGCATCTTAGAAACTAGACCCCCCTAACGTATTTACACAACACTATTTAGGAAGTTTCGTAACTTCAGATATTTCACAGTAATTAAAGCAAAGTGAGGTGAAATTTTCAAAATTTCACTTTTTTTGAAATTTCATATTTATCCATTAATTCACTGGAATACGGGTAAATGTGACCAGGTTAAATGCCGACTTAATATCAATTCCCCCAGGTCTGCCGTTTTAGAGATATCACCATTATTGTGGCCCTAGTGCATATTTGCTCACCCATAAGCGCCAAATAGTAGGAGCACCTACTATACTCTGGGTCTCATTTTCAATACGATTTTATTTAGGCGCCATTTCAGGTTTGGGGACACCCTAAGGAGGCTTAAAACTTAATAAACACCCCTAAATAACCCGCATATTGGAACTACACTTTAATGAATATAATCCAGGGGTGCATTGAGTATATAGACCCCACAGTGATTCACAAATTTTTTTTAGCATAAGGCTGTGAACATTTAAAAAAAAATTTCTTCAATAATCTGAAATTTTATGCATAAAATTTTCATATATACTAAGGAACCTGAGAAAAGAACCCTAAAACTTTTGTTAAGCAATTTCCTTCAATTCGGCAAACCTACATGTGGGTGTACTGCTGTTGGGCGCATGGCAGGGCGTATAAGGGAGGGAGTGTATTTTTGCTTTTGGGCGCGACAGAAATTGGAGGGGCCATGTCGCATCTCAAAGCCCCCAAAGTAGCAGAACAGCGAAACCTTCCAGAAGTGCGCCCCATTTGGATCCAAGCACCTCATCAGGGAGCTCAGCTAGTGGTGTATTGTGCATTTTGGATGCACAGTGTTCCATGTTTTTTTTTTTTTAGCATTGGGCATGAAAGGGGAGGAAAAACGCAGTTCGGTCATTGTTTTTTGAGTTTCAATTTTACAGAATTTGCGTGCAGTGTAAATGTGATGTGATAACTTTTACTATGGGGTCGTTACACTTACAATTGATATAGATTTTATATATTTTTTTCTGTTTTATCACTTTTACACAGTAGAAATACGTCTATAAAAAATATGCTGTTTATGTTGTCTATTCTGACAGCCATACTTTTTTTTTGCTGTTGGCAGAGCTGTGTAAGGGTTTGTTTTTGCGGGGAAGAGTTGAAGTTTTTATGGTACCATTATGGGGTGCTATGATGCTATTATCACTTTTTATTAAGGTTTTTCTGAGATTTTTTTGAAAAAAATACAGCAAATCTTGTAGTGTTTTTTTATTTATTTTTTATATGCGGTCACAGTAACGTATAATGACATGGTAGCTTTACTCAGAAGGTCAATGACGATACACCGATACCAAATTACTATATTTTTTTAGTTTTACTGCTTTAATACAATAAAAACACTTTATTTCAACCAGAAAATACGTTTTTTGCATCGCTCATAGTCCTGAGAGCCATATCTTTTTAAATTTTTCTGTGCTTGAGCTGTGTAGGACTTGTATTTATTGCGAAGATGAGTTGTCGTTTTATTAGTATCATTTTTGGGGGACATTCTTTTTTGTGCTTTAAGCCATTTTTGGAGGCCATGGGTGAAGAAAATACTGCAATCCTAGTAGTGTTTTATTCAAATTTTTATTTTTAACAGGGCTCACCTTCAGTATCCGTGATAAGTTAGATTCTTACTCTTGGGTCGCTACGATTACAGCGATACCTACTTATATAGCCTTTTTTGTGAACACTTTTAAAAAAAAAAAAGAAAGTGTTTTTTAGTGTGTTAAAACAAATTATTTATGCATCGCTATCTTTGAGCTAACATTTATTTTCGCGTAGACAGAGCTGTTATAAGACTTTTTGGCGGGATGAACGGACGTTTTAATTGTACAACTTTGGCGTTTCTAGTAGTTTTTTGGATCGCTTTAATTCCATTTTATGTGCTGCGGGATGAACAATAATCTTAATTCTGTGATTGTTTTTTTTTTTTTGCGGCGATTTCACCTACGGGTTAAATTAACATGACAGATTATAGGAGCAGGTCGTTTATGCACGCGGCGATACAAATATGGGTACTTATTTTATTTTGATCTTTTTGGGCATTGACGTTTGTAAAGGAAAGGCGGTGTACTATTTTATTTTATTTTCGTTTTGTGTTTTTACTTGTTTTTCACTTTTTTTTAACTTTTTTTCACTTTTCACATTTTTATTTTTACTTTTCCCCATAGGGGCATTGAAATGAGAGATCTAGTAGATCTCTCATTCAATAGGAAATCAGTGCATAGGCTTTTTCTATGACTGGATCCTATGACAACGGTCCATTCACGATGCCGGGACATGCCACCACTCCAGGGCAGGGCCGGCGTCGTGACGTCATAGACAACCCGACGGCATTCCTTTGCCCGCCGGATGCTTCTGAAGTAATGCAGGAGTCAGCACTAATCTGGCGAGTCCATGCGCTGCTGCCGCCGACAGAGACGCAGGAGGGCGATCTCCTCCTGCGTCTCTCTTAGTTATTGCTACACGATCGTCGCGATAATTAAGGTTAACCGCCCCCCCCAAGCCCCAATATATTATATTGTTTGATAGTTTGTGTTGATGTTAAGGGGTGTTTTAACACCCGGAGCGATCCGGGTCGGGCCCGACGCTAGTGCGGTATGTCAGCTGTAGTTTTTTATTATATACTGCATGACCACCCGCACCTGATCAGCAAAGCGAACTCTGCTTAAAGTTCCGCGCGATCCTCAGGACGTATCCAATACGTCCAGGTGCGTGAACCCCCAAACAACGCTGGACTAATTGCGATACGTCTAAGGTCGTTACAGGGGTTTAAAGAAGTTTGAGCTCTTTTTCTAAAAAAATTTTATTTTATCATACTCCATGCCTCACGATGCTGAGTAGCGAGATTTCTTTGCGATCTCTATATGTTTCCTCTCATGTTACGTTCCTCGCTCACTTCGCCTCCTCGGCTCATTAGACCACTTCACCTAGGTCGCCTTCGGAGCTGGCGACCCGCTGCAATGCGCCGCACTTGCCGACCCGCGATCATACATGCCCGTCGGGTGTTTTCGAATGAGCCGCCATGGCCCCCCGTCCCGCCCCCAGAATGCCCACACCACCGCGCCATTACACTCGCCTTCATGTTAGCCCGCCGAAAGTGGCAAGCTGCGCTAACATCGCATCCCTGCGCTCCGACAGGTGATTCGGGTCCGATGAGGCGCAGAATACGCCAGAAATTGGGCGCAACTCCCGTTCATACATGTCGCCCAAAATGCTTTAGGTTTAATGTTCATATAACACCAAGGGGAGTGTAATGTATCACAAGTGTACATACTGCAACCCCCAATGTAGGTATGTTATATGAGTCATTATTTCTTTACCCCTGAGTAATTTATCCGTGTGGCCTTCGTATTAATTCTAAGGCCTCGTGACACGGCTTTTTTGTCCGCGGATTGGCCCCGTACCCCGTGCCGGATTTGCGCTGCAGTAGGGCCCAATCGTCGGGAATTAGGGAAATCCACTCTTCATAGAAACAGGGGGTTTCCGTCGCTCCTCCCCGCTCGGCAAATCCCCGGGGGGGGAGAAAGTGAATGCACTTTAATTTATGACCGTACGCCCGTAGAAAATGAAGTTAAGGCTCGGGATTGGGGCCCCCCCTCCGCCCCCGGCCCCGCCCCCGTCCCGCCCTTTTTCACGCCGGTTTTGCGAGCGCAATCCGCTCAAAAATCATTCGTGAATAACCCTTTGGGGGGAAACGGGGCCTAACACAATAAACTGCAGCAGCTTTGATCAGGGATGTTTCACCGGCTGTTTTCAATACGAACCCAAAAAAAACAAGGGTGATATCATTTATTGCGAAAAAAAATTTAAGTATCTATTGAAACTAATAAAAAAATGAAAAAAAAAAAAAAATAGATAAAAAAAATGCTAATAATAATATGTATATACAACATTTGAAATCAAAATGACATACACTATATAAAAAACACTTTTTTCCCCATCGTCCTGAAACAGAATAAAACCTTCCCCTTTTTTAGTAAAATTGGGAAACCAAAATCATTTATATTTGGCAAATGCCAGAATAATGAGAGATAATTTTTTCAGGTATTTTTATTACAAAGTCAAAATTTTGCATACACTAGGATTACTACGCCTTTAAACAATTTGGGACAGACCATGTAATGATAGGTTTGGAATCTTCTGATTCAGGTTTTCTGGCAACATCTGAGTTAATTAGAGAGACACCTGAGGATGTTTTTTTTTAGTGACCCCAAAACACACTGCTTCTGTGTGCACACATGGGAAAGTCTAAAAAAATCACCAAGTTTATCGGGGAGAGAATTGTGGACTTGCACATTCGGGGATCATTTTTAAAGTGCAATTTCCAGATATCTAAGGGTCCCTCATTCATCTGTAAAAACAATTAACACAAGTAAAAACAAGATGGAATGTCCCCATCAAACATATCCCCAAAAACGTGAAA
The DNA here is from genome assembly GCA_025379985.1 of Phyllomedusa bahiana. Classification (NCBI taxonomy): domain Eukaryota; kingdom Metazoa; phylum Chordata; class Amphibia; order Anura; family Hylidae; genus Phyllomedusa; species Phyllomedusa bahiana. The sequence goes on from JAODAL010005830.1 coordinate 102,261, forward strand.
GCACTAAATCCCGAGACGCTGTGTAAGTTGGTAACCGAAGGTCCCTCTTCATATAAACCTCATATATATTAGAAAACCACCCAATTGAGTACTTTGTCAAAGGGGGTTTCCCTCGAAAAGTACGGGCATGTATGAGGAAAAATGGCGGAGCACTAAATCCCAATTAAAGCTGTAAGAAATTTTTTTTGAACAGCAAGTAAGACGTTTTTTTAAAATGCCCTAATCATGATCATTGGTTTCACTGTGCTAAGAAGAGATGTTTTAAAAAAAAAGAATAAAACATAAGTTTTATGAAAACAAATGAATAATGAATATTCCTTGAAAGATACTTTGGGGTATACTCGATTGGTGGTTTTCAATATATACAGCCATCATACCGCTCAGGAAAGAGATGGGTTTCTTGTCCCAAAAACAACGGTTGTGGTCCGACAGGGGGGATATAACCCAAGAACAAAAGCAAAAAAAACCTTTTGAAATCTGGCGGGAAACTGGTGACATTGTGTCACTATCCACAGAGAAACAAGTACTGACAAAATGGACAAAAAAGGGCCCCTCTGCCAGGGAAAAGCCTTTACTTAAAAGAAACATAAAAGCCAATTAATGTTTTCAAATGAACAGGAAAAAAAGACCTACACTTTTGGAGACATGTCCTGTGGTCTGACAAAACTATATTGAACTGTTTGGCCATAATGACCATTGTTGCATTTGGAGGAAAAAGGGAAAAGCTTGGAAACCTAAGAACACCATCCCAATGGTGAAACACAGGGGTGGCAGCATCATGTTGTGGGGTTGTTTTGCTGCAGGAGGGACTGGTTCACTTCACAAAATAGATGGCATCATGATGAGGAAAAAAGATTTTGTGGCAACACTGAAGCAACATCCCAAGACATCAGCTAGGAAGTTAAAGCTTGGGCGGAAATGGGTCTTCCAAATGGACAATGACCCGAAGCTACTGCCAGACTGGTTACAAAGCGGCTTAAGGATAACCAAGTCAATGTTTTGGAGCGGCCATCACAAAGTCCTGATCTCAATCCTATTGAAAATGTTTGTGCAAAGCTGAAGAGGCAGGTGCGAGCAAGGTGACCTCCAAACATGGCTCAGTTACACCAGTTCTGTCAGGAGGAATGGCCCAAAAATCCTACCAACTATTGTGAGAAGCTTGTGGAAGGAAATCCAAAACGTATGCCTTAAAAACTCTCTCTCTCATTCTAGCATTGGGCAAATATAAATAATTTTGGTAATTCTAATTTACCTAAAATGGATAAGGTTTATTAAGATTTCAAGCCAGATAGTGCATATGTGAAGTTTACATACACTATATAAAAATACACATCTGCATGTCTTTCTCACTATCTGACATGAAATCAGAATAAACCTTATCAATTTTAGGTAAATTAGAAACCAAAATTATTTATATTTGCCAAATACCAGAATAATGAGAAAGGAAGAATTTTAAAGCTTTTTTTAAGGCATACGTTTTGGATTTCCTTCCACAAGCTTCTCACAATAGTTGGTAGGATATTATATATCTATTCAGATTTATTGTTTTTATTTTTACTTTATTATTTATTATATTTCAATTATAAAATATATAGCTCTGGAAAAAGTTAAAGGGGTTTTGCCACGATGTAATGTTGACGTAGGATCCTCCAAAATGGGTATTTAATCACTTTTAAATATATGTGTTTTACAAAAAAGTGTAGCCTCTGAGAGTACAGCCTTCCTTACAAGCCACTTAGTTATTTAAAAAAAGTTTAACATAGACAAGACCAGCAGCTGACAGGAGCTGACCTGGCCGCGCTTGCGTTATCTGCACTTCTTATCTGATGACAGGGAACATGAATGAGCTTCCAAGGGACTGTGGAGAAAGTGCAGTATATTAGGCTTTAGGCTGTACAGACAATCCACTGGTTGTATTTATTATTTGAGGGGAACATTGCAGACGCTCCTTTTATTTTCCCCTTGTGCTCCTCGCTGCCCAGCCCCATCCCTCGCCCCTCTGCAGCATTCATGATTTGTATATATTTTCTACTGAGCCAGATAAGAGGAAAGCAACTCACTTCGTGGCAAAACCTCTTTAAGAGACCGCTGCACAGTTTTATAAAAATCAGCATGTCTACATGTCTGACAGCCATTCCAATCCAGTGTCAGTTAAATATAAACCAAAGTCCACCTCATTCTACTTAGGGTATGTTCACACGGGGTAATTTTGGCGCACATTTTGCTGCGTATTTGCGCTTCAATACAGGCGAGATGCGTGCCACAATTACGGTAATCCATAGTTCTCATAGAGAACTATGGATTATGCCTCCTCTCCCCGTTCGTACAATATGATCGAATTTTCGTCGGGGAATAAGTGACTGTCAATATGCTTGTCTATGGGGCCGGGATGCCCCCCCCCCCCCCGCGCCCGGGGAAATACTCGCTGATCAGCGCAAGTCCAAAACACACGATGTACTGCGGTGCTTACTGTATGCGCCGCAGTACATCGTGAGAACATACCATGAATGTGCTTCTGATCAGGGGATTACCTGAACCAAATCTTATTTAAGGTAGGAACGTATAAAAAAAAAACTGCTGTGGTCTTCACAAACCACCTGCAAAAGGACAAGCTGGATGGCAAAAAAAAAGTGCTAGGAAAAGGCCAAAAAAGGGGTTTTAATGAACAAAACAAGTTATTCCACCCAAAATTTATTTCTGGGCTTTTTTCCTGATTTAAAAATTATCTTTGTTTCTAAATAAAATAACTTGTTTTCTTTAATTATTTGAGGGCTGACAGCACTGCTGTTCTTTATTATTATTTATTCTCATTTACTGAAATAAAAAACAAAAATTTTTTGCTTTTTAATTTTTGGGGACCCTGTTGTCAGTGTTTATATAATAAAAATAATGTATTAAACTAAAAGTTGGTATGGGTTCACTAATAGGTTGTAACCGTGGTTTGTACCCACGTATCTATATTTTTGGGCACACTTTTGTATCGCCTTTTATATGCAAGTTGTACCAGCAACCACCCCCCTCATGCCTGAGGTTGTGTGGTTGAGTGGTGATTATTGGTAACTTTGCAATCTGTGCCAATCTCCCACATGCTTTATACTGCGGCTTTTCTGCATGCTGGTGTGAATTAGGTGTCAAGTTGGTGGCATTTTTTATCTTTTCAAGCAATTAGCTGCACCTTGTGATTTTTTCCCAGTTAGCATAAAGGCGAGTTGCTAGCTTTCTGGGTCCAGTTTAGTTCGGCCATTGTGCTGTGAACAAGCCTCTAAGAACTGGAGTGTTTTGTGAGTAAGTAATGTCCCATTTTTTGCACTTTTTATATATAATAAAATAACAATGTAAATTTCTCTCCAAAAATACATACCATTGAAGAGAAAAACCATAGTAACTGAAAATTTTGCAGGGGTCTCAATTTTTTCCAGAGCTGTACATATATATTGCAACTTATAATTGAAATATAAAAACTAATAAACTCAAAATAAAAACAATAAATCTGAAAATATAGAATATTAATAAAACTGAGTAAAATACGACTACTACTACTACTAATCATTATTCTTATTATTATTAGAAGAAGAAGAATGTAATTTGCTAATAAATAACATAAATTAAAGTTATATGAACTTGGAGAAAGGATCAAGATGGTTCCTTTTCTTTCAATAAACAATCTAAATATAAATTCAAACAAAAGCGTCCAGGAACACGCTGTTCGGTCCAAATGAAAACCATCTGCAGATCACTTTTACATAAACCCAAAGGTATGATATCTCTATTGATGCCAAGCAAATTACCTAATTAGTCTGCCAAAGAGACAGATGTTCTTATTGGAAAAATATATTATGCGCATTGACATCTGGGTCCTTTAAGTTATATCTAGAGGGGAAGTAAATGTAATATAATGGAAGGTACCCTACCTGTGCTTGCTAATTGTATTGTTTGTACAATGACATCCTGTTCCAACTCATTGTATCGACTACAAAAGAGAGATCATCTGTTCCGTGTGTTCGAAGCACCGGGTAAAGAAAGGCAACAATAGATTTTTTTTACGAACAAGTATGTTTCCTTTCACTAAAAAAAAAACCTACAGTAATTGGAAAATCAGGTAAAACAATCTCACTTAGAGAATTACACAAAAGAAACCCATTCAGAACAGAAGTGGAGCGAGAGAGACGATGAGTGTGAGCAAGCGCTGCCCTGTTGACTGGATGACAATGGGCGAGTGCAGCGCGGTATAATGGTGTTCCATAAATAATTACATCGCTATATGAAATATGAATGGGGAAGCGCGGACCTGAGTGGGAGGGGGAAAAAAAACAATGTGATTTGGTTGGAGACATTGCACGTTTTGAGTATTTATTTCGTTGCTACTGTTTTTTAAATTTAAGCAGAACATTCTTCTTTTCATTTTGTGTTATATTAACAGAATGAATAATAGCACAAAACATACATCCAATAGGAAGAGGTAAGTGGAGCTTCTGTTCTGAAAGGTTTAACACTAAATATTGTTCCCATTAAAAACGGCCTTTATTTTCACATTCAACACTTAGGGCCCTTTGTTGAAACGTTAGGTCTAAAATAAATTTTTGTTGCCCATAGAACAATCAGGCTCATAAATCAATCAGAGCTCTAGAAACCCAATCAGAGTCATAGAACCAATCAGAGAATTCAACAATCAAGTCATAGCAACCATCAGAGCTCATAGCAAAACCGGACTCATAGCAACCAATCAGGCTCTAGCAACCAATAAAGGGGCCCCCCTCTCTTTTTCATAAAGGTTTGGGAAAAATGAAAGGGGCGCTCTGTTTGGGTTGCTATGAGCTCTGTTGGTTCTTATGAGCTCTGATGGTTGTATGGGTTGATTTTTCTTGAGCTCTGTTTGGCTGCTATGGCTCTGTTGGGCCCTGCTATGATCTGTATTGGTGGCTATAGGCTCTGATTGGTTGCATGGGCAAAAAAGTGATTTTTAGCCCCGACGTTTTCATCCTCGGCCCTTACTGAGGCTGGTTAAATGACAGGTTAAATAACAGCTGGTTTTGATTAAAAAACCCGGCAGTATTTTGCCCTTTTTTTAACAGGGTTAGGGGGGCGGTTCTGTCCGCGGTTTGCGGATTCGCCCGTCCCCCTCAACCACTGACATGCACATTTTCAACCCGAAAATCGACCGGAAGAATGTTCTAAGTTTTTGGTAACATCGGCCGTGTAATAAACCATCCAGCAGAAAATCTGAACAGATGTCCTATTACAGTCTATACAGATGGTTGACAGTCGGTTTTCAGACAGTTTTCAAATCTGTCTCAAAATCCAACCAAAAACCCTGCCGTGGGGACGGGCCCTAAGACTGTGTCCATGCAGCCGATGACCATTACCGGTCGGATTCTGAATTACATTCGGTTTCTTTTTTTTTTTTTTTTGGCTGTATTTGTGGCCGGTTTTCTGATTTTGTCCGTCCCATTTAATTGAATAGTACAACAATCCGCTGTTTACTGAGAGAAATGTTCCAAGTTTTTTTTTTAAACAGTGATTTAGACTGTAGTCTGTAGACCGCAGCTCAGATTTTCTACTGAGATCTATGGGGATGATTCACAATCGGTTTTTCATAGTTTTCAAAATCTGAAGACAATGTCAAAAAATGTCTTTAAACCCTAGTTGTGTAGACGTACCCTCAGGGTTCAACTGACTACAGCATTAGCACTTTTAAAACGGAAAGTTGCTAGTGTAGTCCAAACATACTAATTTACTTACACTTACTGTACATAGATAGACAGATTAACATACAGGCCGACATGTAGATAGATAGATAGATAGATAGATAGATAGATAGATAGATAGATAGATAGATAGATAGATAGATAGATAGATAGATAGATAGATATTATATATATAGATAGATATGAGATAGATAGATAGATATGAGATAGATAGATAGATATGAGATAGATAGATAGATAGATAGATAGATAGATATGAGATAGATAGATAGATATGAGATAGATATATATATGAGATAGATAAAAGAATAGATTTTGAGATAGATAGATAGATAGATAGATAGATTGATAGATATGAGATAGATAATATGAGATAGATAGATATGGATAGATAAAATATGAGATAGATAGATAGATAGATAGATATGAGATAGATAGATAGATATAGATAGATAGATAGATAGATAGATAGATAGAATAGATAGATAGATAGATAGATATGAGATAGATAGATGTAGATAGATAGATATAGATAGATAGATAGATAGAGGTAGATAGATAGATAGATAGATTAGATAGATAGATAGATAATAATAGATAGAGATATGAGATAGAATATTAGATAGTAGATAGATAGAGATATTAGATAGAAAAGGTAAGATAGATGATATGAATAGATAGATAGATAGATAGATAGGATATGAATAGATAGATAGATATGGTTAGATAGATAATAAGAATAGATAGATATGAGATTAGATAGATAGATATGGATAGATAGATAGATATGAGATAGATAGATATGAGATAGATAGTTAATAGATAGAAAAAATAGATATGAGATAGATAGATGATAGATAGATAGATAGTAGATATGGAGATAGATAGATAGATAGATGATAGATAGATAGAGATAGATAGATATAGATAGATAGATATAGATAGATAGATAGATAAGAGAGAGATAGATAGATATGAGATAGATAGATAAATAGATACAGTAGATACATGGGTGGATAGATAGATAGATAGATAATTATGAATAGATAGATAGATAATAGATAGAGATAGATAGATAGTATGAATAGTAGATAGATATGAGATAGATTTGAAAAGATATGAATAGATAGATAGATAGATAATAGTTATGAGATTAGATAGATATGAGATATATAGATAGATGATAGATAGATAGATGATAGGTAGATAGATTTGATATGAGATAGTATGATAGAAATAATAGATAGATAGATTAGATAGATAGATGATATGAGATAAAGATAGATAATAGATAGATAGATTGAGATAATTGATTATGATAGAAAGATAATTGATAGATAATAGATTTGATAGATAATAGATAGACAGATTGAGATATGAGATAGATATGAGGATAGATAGATTAGAGTATTAGATAGATAGATGATTGATAGATAGAATGATAGGTAGATAATAGATTGAGATAGATAGATAGATGATAGGATATGAGATAGATGATAGATGATAGTGTAATATGAGAAGTAGTAGATGATAGATGATAGATAGATAGATAGATGAGATAGAAAATAGAATGGATAGATAGATAGAGAATTAAAGATAGATAGATAGATAGATAGATAATAGATAGATAATAGTGATAATAGATGATGTAGGGAGTAATAGATATGAGATAGATAGTTGTTTTTTAGATAGATAGATAGATATGAGATAGATGTAATAGATGATAGATAGATGATAATATACAGAACGTAGATAACAGTGGGTAATAGATCAGGATTAGAGATTATAATCATGTCAATATAGATAGAGTCTGCAGAGTGCATGGATCTCTTTAAGCCCTATTCTGATGAACTGGAGATGTATAGACATCTCTATTGCATGTGAACATATGCTAAGGGTACATGCACATATGAGCATTATGGTTACTGCTCCGTTTTGCATGGAGACATAATAACATATAGCGTCAGTTCCCATCTGGATTGAGGTCTCCTTGCCGTGGCAGATGGGTTTTTACAGTTTTGATTAAAAATGTACATTAAGAACCTCAAATTTTCCCATATTTTCAAATAGCAGAAATGTTCCCCAAAAATTTCCATATTCCCTTGATGTTTTTTAGTGCCTTTTAGGTGCTGCTGTTTGGGGTTGTGTAGGTAGATAGATTGATGATACATTAAATAGATAAATAGATAGATAGATAGAACATGATAAATAGATAGATAGATAGAAGAAGTAGATGATAGATGAAGATAGAAAAATAGATAATAGTATGAGATAGATAGAAGATAGATAGATAGATAAATGATAGATAGTAGATAATAGATAGATGATGATAGATATTAAAAATATCTTGATAATTAAAAAGATATGAAATAAATAGAAAGGAAAAAGACAGATATGTAGAAACAGATGATAAGTAGAATAGATATAGAATTATAATCTTATCAATAAAAAGAAAAGTCTGCGATACATTTCTTTAAGCCCCATTTGTGAATGGAGATGTATAGACATCTCTGCTGCATGTGAACATATGCTAATGGTACATGCACATATGAGCATTATGGTTACTGCTCCGTTTTGCATGGAGACATAATAGGGCTTCCACAGAATTGCATACAGTTTTTACCCTCGAGACTGATTTAACTAGACATACATCAGATTAATTTGTGTCCATCTGAATTTCACAGGAAAGAAATTGTGGCATGCTCCATCAGAGGCTGTTAACTGTTACAGCATTCGAAGAGTTCCCAAAGGGGGACATGGACCTTTCGGGTCCTTGTACAGGACATTTAGGCTATGTTCACACGGTTTAATTGCGGGACGTATTTCAGCAGCTCGCCGGCCCCATAGACATACATAATCCACGGCGTGTATACGCTGTGAATAAGTAGCATGTCACTTTTTTCCCCGCTCGCCGTATTGTCCGAGCAGGGATTGGAGACGTAATACATAATTTTCTATGAGAACTGTGGATTACCGTAATGACTGGGCCGTATTTCAGCCCGTAATTCACGCAGTATGGCGCGTAATTACGGACTGAAATATGTCCCAGAATAAGCCGTGTGAACTGATGCTTACAACACAGATACACCTGGTATATTCCATGGACCAAATGGTCCATATCTTTCGGCGGTGTCCCATACATCTTTTTTTACTAGGCACAGTTTCTTCAGTATTTACTTAGAGTACATAACACCCAACGTCACATTATAATAACCACTGAATATGTAACATGCTTAGGCTCTATAGGTTGAGGTTTTTCCTGCACTTAAGGTTTTTCTTCAAAATACAATACTTTCCAGGATTAATCTGCATAAAACTTTTTTTTTTCATCTTTTCCAATTCATAAAATATCTGTTGGAAATGAAAGGGAGGAGATGATAGATTTAGCTTAAAAGAGGAGTTACAGGCAATTATACAACCCATCAGAAAGAAATTATTATTTTTTATCTTATATTGATGTTGACTTCAAGCCGCACTTTTTAATACATAAAATTAGTCAACTAGCATCTAATTATCTCTTAAAATCTAAACAGAAGGATTTTTTTTTTGTTTCCAAGCAAAACTGAGTCAATCTATTCAGAAGCAATCAAGATCATAATCACTTCTCAGCGCACAAAGGCAGAATTATTCAATAAACACTGAAATTACAATATTACAGTATTTGACGATTTAACAAAATGAAACAATTGGTTTAGTAATGGAAACTTATCTAGGAAATAGGATGTCGTATCATCATATACTGGGTCCATAGCAGACTGTACGCCACATATGGTAATGACTTTGATATGAAGGGCTGATTCACCTTGTGGAGAGGGAGTAATTCAAGGGGTTTTGCCACAATCTCATTTCATACGTCTTGTATCCAGCTCTTCAGCTCTGTGTGCTCAGAAGGGGGCGTGTGTGATTTGTTTGAATTGCATTTCATATGACCCTGCAGGATGACATCACCAGGCCTTTCCTCTCTGTAGTCAAAGAAAGGTCTATGTATGTAAAGCATTGTGCGTAGCTCAGAGGTAAAGTTTTTGCCTCCAGGCATAAGGGTCCTAGGTTCAAATCCCTGCAGGAACCAAAGCTGTGGATTTTTTTTCTCTTTATTAATGCACAGACCTCATTGAGGTGTCTTTTTTTAAATTTATTTGCACTGTTTGACTAATAACTAAGGAGGACAGAGGACAGGAGTAGAGTGACAGCACCTGGGGTTTGAACACTCAGTAGCTGTCTGAGAGGAGAGGTGATGTCTGAGCATGTCTGGCCAGGACTGAGGAGCTCTCAGCCCTGATCGTATCCCCTGGAGACGAGCTCTACACTGTGGATCACTAAAGGAGCAGCTAAAAGAAAAACGGTGCAGAATTTTTAATAATATTGAATGGTGAAAATGTTTTTTATTTCATTTGCAAGCTTCCCACGTCAATTTTACTTTGTGGCAAAACCCCTTCAAGGCAATGCTTTCTGGGAAAAAATATGCAAAATAACTATCCTCAGCAAGAAAGAAAAGTGCCTTTCTGTAGCTATCCCCTAAGTCAATATCAAACTTTAATAGGGTTTCTGTTATTTAAAAAAAGTCACAGTGACATATCACAAGTTTTGATAGATGGAGGTCCGATGCTGAGACCTCACCGATTGCCAGAAAGAATGGTCAGTTGCACTCAGCTGAGCACTGCGCTCCTTTATTTGTGATCAGCTATGCTCGGCTTTCTTTGGATAGCCCAGTATACATGCTGTATAGATTACTAGAAAGTCCATAGTCCACTACTTGCTCTCCGAGAAAAGCCGAACAGAAACTAAAAAGCAATGGTTTAGCCGAGCACTGCTATACCTCTGTTTTAACGATCGTTGGGTAGTGTTGTGTTTCAAAATCAAGTTGTCCTGTTTCATGTTTTGGTGAAAATTACCAAAAAATTTACTCTAGCACCATATCTAACTTGAGGTTAGAGTTAGGGCTTTTACAGCATTTTAGGGGTTAACTTTTCAGAATTGCTCCTAGACTCGTGTGTCACTTCTAGTGAGATGCCCACCATCGCATTCAACATCACTTCTTGTTTCCATGCTTTAGCTCCATGTTATTAGAACCTGAAGTGATGTTGGATGTTACGTGCATGCCCACAGGGGAGCAAGGGAAACCCTTGGAAATAGTGGGCCCTTGCTACGGTGATGTCCAACATGACTTTGGTTGTTGCATGTAACCAGTGTTGGACTGGGTTGCCTGGGGTTCACCAATGGAGTTGATTCCTGGAACCCATCAGTGATGTCAATTCATAGGGCCCACCAGTGGAGTTGATTCTTAGGGCCCACCAGTGGAGTTGATTCTTGTGGCCCACCAGTGAAGTTGAGTTTTGCAGCCCACCAGTGGAGTTGATTCTTGGGGCCCACCAGTGGAGTTGATTTTGGGGCACACCAATGGAGATGATTCTTGGGGCCCACTAGTGGAATTGATTTTTGGGACCCACCAGTGAAGTTGAGTTTTGCAGCCCACCAGTGAAATTGAGTTTTGCAGCCCACCAGTATGGTTGATTCTTGGTGCCTACCCTACAGCTACAATGATGTTATGCATTGCACTATCATGTCCAACGTCACTTTTGGTTCTTAAAATATAGGGCTAACATAGAGAAACTAGAAGAGACTTCAGACATGATTTTAGATGTAGCACTGGAAGTTACACCATGCTGGGATAGACGTAGGACTGAAGCTAAAAGGCAAAGCCTTAAACACAATGGAAACTCTAACTCTAATTCTAATTTTGGAATACCGTTAGGATACTGTTAGAAATAGGACTACCGAAAAAAAAATCAGAGTGACATCGAATGCAGTATTTTTTGGCATATATTGTGCCAAAAAAAACTGCTGGCACACTGTTCTGTAGATGGCAGGACACATTTTAATGTATCTAGAATGCACCAAAGTTTGATGCAAAACTGCCATACAAAGTTTGGCGCATTATACTCTATGCACCATACAAACTTTGGCGCATTATACTTCATTTAAACTATCATACTATACACTCCTACATCTCTTTACAACTGATATGTCTGCGCCAAGTAAAAAAATGGCGCATGCGAATTTATAGATGTCGCCCTTAGTTTACAAGTTTGGTTAAACCAATGTCAAACCGATGAGGTACCTCTTCAAGCAACACTATTAATGGTTGTCTCAGCTGTCTCTTCCATTCATCCAAATGGTCATTTTTTAGCTGTAAAAATTTTTAGAACATATCCTTTCTTTGGTCGTATTCCACATGCAAAACATCTGGAAATTTACTGTTGATGGCAATGGGATGGCTAAAACCCTTGTGTAAAATGTGCCCCAAATATTTGTATGTGGTTTTCAACAAGGATCCACATCCAAAACCACATAGAACTGAATGGGACTCGTTTCTGACCGTAAACAATCGTAAATCCATGAGCAATAACCTGTGAAATACTTGTTGAAAACTGTCGTCTGATGCGGTGTTTAACTTCAAAATCTCACGAGTAAATTTTACTCATTGTGTGGATGTTCCCTAAAGGGTCAGACATTGAGCTGTATGGTAGCTACCCATATGGCGAACTAAATTGAGAGAAGCTTCTACCTTTTACGGAGGAGCAAATTAATTTCCAACCAAGAGGTTACTTTATATTTATACTGGAAAGTGGCATTTGCATTATAGGACAGATCATCTGATCAGTAGGACCCACTGGTGATCAACTGATTAGGTAGCGGAATCCCCTGGCAATAGCTGTGGCAGCTATTTAAGGAGAAATGTGGTATTACATGCACCTAATGTTGCGCTTCGGATTCGGGTCAATGTCAACTTAGACCCAAATCAAAACGATTCGATTTGGGTTGAAAAATCATCAAATAAAATCAACGCTAAAATTTAATATTGATCATTTTACAGGTTTTTACAGGTTAACTTACTCCGGGTCCAGTGGCACTTAACGGTCCTGGTCATTTCTAGTAACCATAACATAGGGGTTTTAGTAACTGGAACCAATACTCTACCAGAAGTGGTGCTGTACCAGCAGCACCATCACACCTTTGGTGCAATGAAAAGGTAAGTTAATTCCATGAAAACCCCAATCCCAATTTAGGGTTAGGGCTAGAAAAAAATTCTAGAAGCGCCGCCACGCCAATTTTAAAGTGCATTAAATGAGTATGTAGTGTGCCCGAATGTATGAACCTGTCATAAATCTGGCATGTGAGATACCTTGTATAGCTAATCCAAAATTTCCCAAATTCCTCAGGAATTATAGCAAATACTAATATCCCACCAAAAAGTAATTCCTAATAAAACATAACTTTTAATATCACTACTCCAACCCCATCCCTAGTACCACAATTGCATATAGCATTTATCTACTCTAGGGTATTTTTTGTACATCTATTAGTGAAATTGTACATGCCTACATATAGGTCTATCTAGTATATTTGTATATTGGAAGAATAGGATTACACAATACAGATATCCACATTTGTGGAGACAGGTAGTAATTTGATTTATCTGTCTCTTTAAGGGATTACCCAGGAGATTGGTACTAGCGTTGCGGAGTCGCCCTTGTCGGGGCAGGTTCTCCGCTAAGGGAATTACTCCTGATTTGAATCAATGTGACATTAATAGGGACAATATTGCATTTAGGGATTTGTGTTTTCGTAATATATGAGTATTTTTAGGAGTAGTGATATTAAAAGTTATGTTTTATTAGGAATTAGTTTTTGGTAGGATATTAATACTTTGTATAGCTTAGTATATCTTAGGCACACTAAAATGTGCAGTGCCTGGTGCAAACTGTGTGTAGTTTGATGTACGACTGCTCATAAATATATAGAATAGTGCTACAACAGTTTTTTGGTGCAAAATATACCAAAAAATGGCGCAGCCGAAATCTAACACGTCGTCATTTTCAAGAAATCTTAATTCATTTGTCAATTTGTTTTTCCTTCCTGTAAGAAGCATGCAGCCTCTAGAAATTCACAGTGATCTGCTCGGTGCCTTAGCAGCGGTGGCTTTCATCGAGTCCGCTACTACTTAACCTTTGTTAGTTCAGCGCTCTTATAACTTGCTTCCAATTATCCAGAAATCAATCTGCTTAGCTGCTGCTGGAGCAGCGGCTATTCTTCTCCTTTCAACCATACTGTTTAGGGGAGCACAGTGGTTATGTGAATAGCATTCCGTATTCTTAACCCTGCAGTTTGTGAAGACGTCCGCACATCCCTGTTATACAGCTGTGACCTACAGTAATCGTTTAGCGCTAACACAGAAGCCTAAAAAAAGCAATCACGGGTCTCAGATGTCTTTTGGTGTTACACACGGACTCTCCAGGAAAACGAATCATGTTGATCATTGCTTTCTCCAGCTGATCCTGAGAAGGCTCTTGTTCTCTCTCTAATACAGGGAGTGAGACGACGGCCGACTCCATATTTCTCAGTAATTTAGTATTTATGAGGCGGTGAATGCTCACTTTAGCAAAAAAAGACGCGCAATTAGTAGGTCAAGACAAACAGTTGCTAAAAATATCCACCAGCAAGTGTTTTATTATGTGAGTAACATTACACTAGGAAATGTGTAAAATAGGATTATGCAGATTAAGGAAGAAATAAATGCTCCTTTTTATTTACTTGATTCGTTTATATAGCACCAACATATTCTGTAGCACTGTGCAGACTCATTACAGAGTCCTTACTAGTGCTGCGCTTCGATTTGGGGTCAATGTCAAATTTGACCCGAATCCAAGTCATTTAATTCAGCTCAGCCGTAATCCAATTTTTCTGAAAATTGGCCAAAAGAATAAGAATCCTGACCCATATAGAAACTAGTTTGACCCAAACCCTTTTTTTTTTCAAACCCTAACATTATCACTAACCCTAATCTGAATTAAGGATTAAGGTTAGGGTTTAAAGGGAATGTGTCATCAAAAATGACTGATTGTTTAATTCACGTTTTTATGTTAAACACATGTTTTAAGAATTTTTTGTTATATTTTTTTTATTAATTTTCCATATCACTTTTTAATTTTTTAAATAATTCTTAAGTCCTGCAGTTTTCACTTTGGCCACTAAGCCTAATAATAGTCTAACACTTCCTGTTCTGTAGAGAGAGATTCTCAGTTGTCTGCTCATTATCAGCACAAAGAGGGTCAAACTGAAAGGAGACACCAGTGTGAATAGATAACACAGGATCCACCAGTCACAAGAGGAGATCGTCACAGTTCCCCTTTTCACCTCCCTGTACAATGACTTCTTCCCAGGTCACAGAGCATGCCTAGAAAACTCTCCTATAGAAGTCAATGGGACTGAGTAAAAATTCCTAAAAAATGTGTTTAACATAAAAATGGGAGGTAAAAAATGAGTCATTTTTTGATGACACATTCCCTTTAAAGGGGTTAATTTACCATCCTCTAAGGCCCCAGTCCTTCCCCTCTAGTGTGCCATAACTTCTGGTCTGACGTCAACTGTAATAGTGACATCGATTGTTGGTGACTCCCACCGCCAGGAGCGACAAGCTGACGTCAGAGTGCAAGTCCCACCGGCAGTGAAGACCAAGGGCATTGGGGAACGGGACATAAACCCTTAAAAGCCAATGAAACTCCAAACCCTAAAGGAGAATTCACATGGCATGGCAATGCTCATCGGCATCAAATGCTATTATTTTACAGTTTGCAGAGGAATTTTTGTTGAGGATTTGATGAGTTTTTCAACATGGTTTTTCAGTGCTGTTTTTTTTCTGAAACACCCGTAAAAATGTATTGCCAGGGCGGTTTGTAGTCACTTTGTGTGACGCGATTTGGACGCTGCTTTGAAGATCAGCACTGTTTTCTTTGGGCGTTTTACTCACTAAAACACCTCAAGAATTGACATGTCACTGAAAATAAGAGAGTAAAATACAGTGTTATGTGACTCACATTGTGGTTTTTGCATAGGAATCAATGTAAATCAAGTAGAGGCATTTTATAGTCATTTTTGACCCTGTTTTGGGGACAAAATCTGCACCAAGGCTGCCCCAAAAACAGAGTCAAAGTCAGCAGTGTGAACATACCCTGATCCTAAATTCAGTCTACGACTGGGAATTAGTTAAGGGTTAGAGTTAGGGCTAGAAAAAAAATTGGGTTTGGGTCAAGCTACTTTTGAACCTAATAGGACGCTATTCAAGCAACAATAATCATTGCACACATTGGCCTCTGTCCCCATTAGGGATCACAATCTAAATCCCGCAGGAAACCCACCCTAAAATGGGGAGAACAAATTCCATGGAAATGTAGATTTGAACCCAGGACCTCAGCAACAGTGCTACCCATGGTGTTCTGTTCTCACTATTTTTACATTTTTATCAGTAGATGATCATTAAACTACTTTCCATCCTGATTGGAACTTTTTCCGGTCCTTCCTCCCTTATCATTTCTTAAAGAACGCTATTCTGGCTCAATGAAATCATGCTCAATTTGGACATGTGTTTATTCATTGATTTGGCAAACTCCAACAACCATCAATTCATCCAGACTCATAATATGCCACTTTGAAGTCTTTGGAACTTTGCTACGTGTGTGTATGCAGTTATGATATAATAGGGACATATGCAGATGTTTTTTGTCTGCCATATAAAGCAGGGATGCCAAAAATATTGTCTTATAATTCACTGGATGTCGTGCTCTAAGGATTTATTGAACATTAATATGCTGCTGTACTGTATGGAGCACAATATGGCAGCACATATAAGAGTGTTATTGGACTCATAGACCAATATGGTTGGATATGTTTTCGGCAGAATATGTTGTGACCAAAATAGCATTAGGAATATAAATAAATGGAATTGACTAGAGTTGAAGAATATTCAAATAAGCTCAAGGGAAGGGAGCCAGGACTCCTGTACCGCCTATTGGAAGCAGCTTTCCTTAAAGGGATTGTCTCGCTACAAGGATTGCTGTTTTTATGTAAGATCTGCAAAAATCCAATGTAACTTTTAAATATATGTCTATTACAGTGTCCTACCTATTCTGAGATATCCCATCTAGTATGGGCTGCATCCCTCTTCGGGTCGCTATAGCTACAGACCTGTTTGATTCTCCTGGTAGGCTGGGCCACTGGAGGAGTGCTGGTTGCTGTAGCTACAGACCTGTGTTGATTATCTTGATGGCTGCAGTACTGGATGCTTAGCTACAGACCTGGCTTCTTCTGCAGCGTAGTGAAAGCCAGGTAAAACACGCCCCTGAATTCCAAATGAAAACCAAGAACAGGACTGAGGTTAAGATGAATCAAGTAGTGAGACAACCCCTTTAACCCTTCACGGAGCCCTGGCGTATCCTTACGTTCCAGGTGGTTTGGGGGTTCACGCACCTGACGTATGGATAAGTCCAGATGGATCGCGGCGAACTCTTAGCTGAGTTCGCGCGAGCGGCCGGCGGGGTGTTCAAGCTGTATATTACAGCTGACATCCAGCAGACGAGTCGGCCCCGACCCCGGATCGCTAACGGGGGAGGGGGGGGGCCAGTTAACCCCTTAATTATTTCACGACGATCGTGGTTGGGGTCGCAATAATTAAGAGAGACGAGGGGACGATCGCTCCTCCCTGCGTCTCTGTCGGCGGCAGCTGCGCACGGGATCGGCGATACCGTGCAGCTCCTGCCCTTGACAGACAGGGCACGTGAAGGGGGGGACAGAGAATGCCTCCCAGGGTTGTCTATGACGTCACGCGACGCACGGCCGTGCCCTCGTGGGCATGGCCGGCATTCGTGATTGATAGATACTCCATAGGAACCAGTCATCCAGCAACAAGCTATGTACTGGATTCCTATTGAATGAGAGATTAAAGATCTTCTCATTCAAATCCCCTATGGGGGAAAGTAAAAAAAATAACGTGAAAAAGGTTTAAAAAAAGTGAAAAAAAAAAAACATGTAAAACACAACAAAAATAAAATAAAAAATACGTACACGCCCTTTTCCCCTTTACAAACGGCCAAATCGGCCCCCAAAAAATGATCAAAAATAAATAAATGTTTACCCATATTTGGTATCGTCGCGTGGCGTAACGACCTGCCCTATAAATCTGTCATGTTAATTTAACCCGTATACGCGTGATCGCTGTAAAAAAAAAACCAAAAAAAACAATTCCAGAATTACGATTTATTGTGTTCCATCCCGCCAGCACATAAAAAGGAATAAAAAGCGATCAAAACTGCCTAGAAAACGCCAAAGTTGTTCCATTTAAACGTCAGTTCATCCCGCAAAAAAAATGTCTCATACAGCTCTGTATACGGAAAAATAGAAAATGTTATTGCTCTCAGAAGATAGCGATGATAAAAATTGTTTTACACACTAAAAGCAACTTTTCTTTTTTTTTTAAGTGCTTCTTAGCTTAATAAAAAAACTATATAAATAGGGTATGCCATATTTCGTTGCGACCCATGAAGTTAAAAGTACTTATCATGGGATTACTGCACGGTGAGCCATGTTAAAAATAAAAATAAAAAAACACTACTATGATTGCAGTATTTTCTTCACCCTGGCCTCCATAAATGGATTTAAAAAGCGATCAAAAAAGCCTTGTCCCCCCAATGATACTAATAAAAGACGTCAACTCATCTTGCAAAAAAACAAGTCCCTACACAGCTACCAAGCACAGAAATAATTTAAAAGTTATGGCTCTCAGACGATGGCGATAGCAAAACGTATTTTCCTGGTTGAATAAAGTTTTTTATTGTATAAATGCAGTTAAACATAAAAAAAATATACAAATTGGTATCGGTTGTAATCGTATTGACCTGCTGAGTAAAGCTACCATGTATATATTACCGTACAGTGACCCGCTATAAAAAATAAAAATAAAAAAACACTACCAAGATTGCTGTATTTTGTTCAAAAAAATCTCCAAAAAAACTTAATAAAAAGTGTATCATAGCATCATATGCACCGCATAATGGTACCAATAAAAACTTTTCAAACTCATCCGTCAAAAAACAAGCCATACACAGCTCTGCACACAGCAAAATAAAAGGTTATGGCTGTAAGAAGGGTTCAACATAAAAACGGCAATTTTTTATAGGACGTATTTCTACTGTTGTAAAAGTAATAAACAGTAAGAAAAACTATATAAACATTCTTTATCATTGTAATTGTAACGAGCCCCCATTGTAAGTTATCACATATTTACACTGGCCTGCGAATGCTGTAAATTTGAACCTCGAAAACAAACAATGACCGAACTGCGTTTTTCCCCCCATTTTCATTGCCCAATGCTAAAAAATAACTATGGGAACACCTGTGCATCCGAAAATGCACGAGTACACTAGATGAGGTCCCTGATGGGAGTTGAATCCATAAATGGGAGGCGGACTTATTGGAAGGTTTGCCTTTGTTCTGCTACTTTTAGGGGATTTGCAAATGAGACATGGCCCCACCAAAACCTGCGTTCCAAAAGCCAAATAGCGCTCCCTCCCCTTATACGCCCTCGCCATTGAGCCCAACAGCAGTTTACACCCACAATGTAGGGTAATTGCCGAACTTGGAAGAAATTGCTTATCCAAAGTTTTTAGGTTTTTTTTTTCCAGGATTCCTTGAATATATGAAACATTATAAGACTAAAATTGCAAACATTATTGAAAAAAATGTTTTTTTAATTTTCACAGCCATATGCTAAAAAAATTAGTGAATCACGTCGTGGGGGTCTATATACTCAATGCACCCCTGGATATATTCACTTTAAGGGGTGTAGTTTCCAATATGCGGTCTATTTAGGGGTGTTATTAAGTTTCTCAGCCACCTTAGGGTGTCCCCAAACTGAAATGGCGCCTAAATAACAAATCGTATTGAAAATGAGACCCTAGGTATAGTAGGTGCTCCTCCCTATTCTGGGGCTTATGGGTGAGCCTAAATAATGCACTGGGCCACATATGGGATATCTATAAAAAACGGCAGACCTGGAGGGAATGATATTAATTTGCATTTACCTAGTCACATTTACTGTATTCTAGTGAAATAATGGATAAATATTGAAAATCTGCAAAAAAAAAGTGAAATTTTGAAATTTCACTCTCCACTTTGCTTTAATTTCTGTGAAATATTTGATGGCTATCAAATTCCTATTTAGTGTTTGTAAATTACGTTTTTAAGGGTCTAGTTTATCAGATGGCATACTTATGGGGGTATCTAACATGCAGGCCCCTCAAAGCCACGTCAGAACTGGAGTGGTACCTAAAAAAATTTATTATTCGCAAATTTTCTTGAAAATTGGTGAGAAATTAATATCTAAATTTATAAGCCCCCTAATGTGTAAAAAAAAAAAAAGACATTTTAAAAATGATGCCAACTATAGTGGACATTATGGTAGATGTAGGTTATACTATTTTGGTGGAATAAATTAATCTGTCTTGAACGCAGAAATTTTGCAAATTTCAAAATCGCAAATTTTTCCAAATTTCATGAAATTTTTTTCGATATTTTTCACAAAACAAACATCGGAGTGTATGGATAATAAAAAGTTCTATACTAACTTAAAGCACCATGTGTTCACGAGAAAACAATCTCTGATTCAATGGATAAGGTAAAAGGTGCAAAAGTTATTCTCACATAAGTGAATTTGCCAGATTTCAAAAAATAGGGCTGTCTGTGTCAGGAGGTCAAACAGGCTGGGTCCTTAAGGGGTTAAAGTAATATCTGACCCACCATAGAGCCTTGAAACATGACTAGTAGTTTAAAGCCCAGCCACTTGCCATCTTCAGACAGCTGTTTCAAGATGTTACAGTATTTCCCCTATTCAGTACAGAGCAGGTTTCTGGTTGTCCGGGTGAGAGGCTTAGAGCGACATGTATGATCTAGGTGCAAAGAGGCCAGTTCTAAATACTTGTAGCTTTAAAGCAGTGTAGAATGCACCAGAATGTATCTGTGCTGGTATCTATTAGATCTCTACTCTCTGTAACATGTTTCCCCCATATAATATTACAGGTTCATCAGGGAAGAAAAATAGATACCAACACCTTATAAAATGTCACAGTCACATATGCCAATACAGCATGGACAAAATCCTCAATAGAATACCCAGGTGTATCTGCAAATACACAGTCAGGTCAATATAGACTCACATGACAATAGCCAAAAGCAATATAAGCCCCAAAGATACAGTCTGACCTGGGGGAACGCGTTGGAGCGTAGAGATTACAGTATTTTAATATGTACCGTGTGGACATACGAATTTTCGTGGTCTATTCTGATGTTGTGTAGATATTTTTCCCTTCCCAGGCGTTTCCTTCCCTTTGACCCCATTGGACTGGGGAGAATTATCGTGTCTAAAAAGAACAGGTTCCTGCCTGGGTTGCTCTTATCAGCATTATAGGTAGGCCTCTTTTTGTGCCTCCTTTTTTCCTTTAAGAATAGGGGGAGCATAGAATTGTCTTGAATTTATGTAATTTGGTACGTTTTATCCTTAGAAGGTCACTACTATTTTGATTGTTATGTATTTATAGGTCAGTGGGACCTCAAATACATCAAGGGCTTTTTGCTCCCCCAAATTGGTTGCCTTGAGTTGTTGTTGTTGATTTTTATATGTAGCTCGAAAGGGTTAATGTTTCCCATTAGAGAGCAGCACCATGAAGGTTTGTGGAGACTGATAAGCCATGAAGGTGCCAATAAACCATCAATATATTCAAATAAGTTCAAGGGTAGAGAACTCGCACTCCAGCGACACCTAATGAAAGTAACATTTCGTAAAGTCTGGCTGGCTTCTGGATACATCTGACTGGGGACAAGTTCTCTTCCTTGAAGCTTATTTGAATATACAGTATTTTGAATTGAAGTGGCGCATTCGTGGCTTGTAGGGGTACATCCACACGACAAGTACAATTTATTTTTTGGATTCTGTTGTTGAAAACTGCATTGGATGATGAAGCATTTCACATGGTGTTGTATGTGGAGTTAGGGTAGTTTTTTTTACTTGTGGTTTATAGTCAGAAATAAGTCTCACTTACTTCTATGTGGTTTTATCTGCAGTAAAAACCACGTACAAATGTTTGAGGCGCATACTACAAAAGATTTTTTGCCGTCACCATTGACATCAATAGTAAATTTCCACCTGTTTTCTGACCAAAACAAGTGAAAATGTTTTAAGTTTTTTTACAGCTAAAAACCGACCGCTGAAAATATGTATTGTATTTACTACAACGCACATTTTCTATTGAGGTCTATGGGAAAGGTTTACTTTCATTTTACATCAGTGGTTCAAATTGGAATTTGCGTGGATTCTGGCTTCAAATACTCATGGGGTGGACATGACTAAGTAACTTTCTGGTATGTGGTTCAGGCACACATTGGTAGGGGATGCGACTGAGGTTCCCCCAAGTGCTCATAATAAATGGGTGTGGACACTTATATAAACCTGCTGTCCCTTCTGCCTTTAGATCACAGATCAACATGTATCCAATGCTCTCCATTGTAATGGTAAGGTATGTTCAATGGCATCTACTTGGTCCCCATCAACATAAGCCTGGAGGAAATCTCCAGGCTTAAACCAGTCTCGTCTTCATTCTAACAGTCAGTGGGGATCCCAGCTCATAGACCCTGAACTCTAAAAAGCCTATGAACCAAAATAGAGATCATGACTTACATGTTTTTATTGCTTTTTATTACTTTTTTACATTAACTTGCATTACGACTGAAGTACGGACCACAAATCTCTCTTTGAGTGCTATGATTACCTGCCATCTTCCCCAGCATATAATACGCTCTGGGGAAAAGTATTGACATGTCTCTTCTTCCCGGCGCATAAGCCTGTGTCAATGGCTGTTGGCACAGAGCATTTTAAAAGTGTGCGCTGGCCAGTGTGTACTTGTAAAACACCCAACATATTGCGGCTCATACAGTACAGCCACAAGACGCTATGTGAACAGACCTTAGCTAGCATTTTAATAATTTAAATCTCTACTCATTCTGTGCTTAGAGACCAGTGTACGATCCTCATCAGTAAAAGCTTTCTCTATATGCACACTCCTACATTAAAGGTTGTCAATCATTGAGAAGGACCGCCCACTGGACTCCTAAGCTCAAAATGAGCAGGGATTTCAACCAAACGTTTACAAGTCACAGCGAATCTTTTTAAACAACAATATATATGTCTACTTAGGAGCTTGTTCACATGCCGTTTTGGATCCGGAAATCGCATCTAAAAACACAGCGGCGATCAGATCCTAAATGGATCCAACACGTACCCAACATGCAGCTGCGTGTTTGGATGCATGTTTGGCTGCAGCAGGATCGCACCCTATAGTTTTCAATAGGGCTCCTGCTGCATCTTTCGGACCAAGAATTAACATGAAAATTCTTGGAACGGATCCGAAAGATGCAATGAGACGTACATTGGCGATCACTCGTCTGAACGCCGATGCGTGTTTTACATTGCGAGCAGTGTATTATCACACTGCTCATTGTTAGATGTGTCTAGATAGAAACAAAACCACAGAAATGGGACATAATTTACCAAAAAACTACAAAGCTACACACTGCTCAATGGGCTGTTAGATACCATGCAGCAGGCTTCTATGGCCCTTATGCTGCATGGGGAAAGATGGCAGGTGCTGTTAATTAGTGGTAAGCAAATCTCTGGTACCAATTCACACCAGCATCAAAAACCACCATTATAACACTGGGAGACTGCTAAAATGCAACAATACCTGATGAGAATTGATATGATTAAAGCGATACAGAGGGTAACGCCATCTGGTACAGATTACACCATGCTGGGATAGGGCTTATTTCACCCAAATCAAAAAAAAAAAAAATACAATGTTTGTGGGCAAAGCCGCCCCAGCACTTAGAAGGTGCATGCACATAAATACTTTGTACCCTAAGATCCCCAGGTATTTTTGGGCCAAAAAGATAACATGCTGGGAAAAATATTCAAATTATGAGGTATTAGTTGGGTACAGTTGCTACAGTAACGCAAGCTCGCAAAGCAAACGGCAAAAAAGGCTCCTCATGTCTTGCGAGTCCTACGCTATCAACCTAAAAAACCAAAAACCATAGTAATGGGGACATAATTTACCAAAAAAAATACAAAAGATACACTTACAGCTCAATGGCTGATTGATACCAGCAGCAGCTTCTATGGGCCCTTATGCGCATGGGAAAAGATGGAGGTGCCCTGTTAATTAATTGAGCAAATGCTCTAGGTACCAATTCACTCTAGCATGCAAAAAACCACATTATAACACATGGGGAAGACTGCTTAAAAAATGCAAACAATAACTGATGAGAATTGCATATGGATAAAGCGATACAGAGGGTAAAGGCCATTCTGTACAGATACACCATGATGGGTATCAGCTTATATCACCAAAAAAAAAAAAAAAAAAAATAGTTTTGGGGCAAGCCGCCCCAGCACTTAGAAGGTGCACTGCAACAAAATACTTGTACCCTATGCTCACCAGTTTTTTTGCGGCAAAAGATAAACTGCTGGGAAAAATATCAAATTTTGAGGTATTAGTACTTGATACCAGTAGCTACAGTAACGCAAGCTCGCAAACCAACGGCAAGGCTCCACATGACTTGCGAGTCCCTACGCTAACAACAAAAAACACAAAAACCACAGGAAATGGGACCATAATTTACAAAAAAACTAAACAAGCTGTAGCTTACTGTATCAACTAATACTCATAAATTGATTATTTTTACCCAGCATGTTATCTTTTTCCCAAAAATACTGGGGAGCTCTGTTATCGTTTATCCATATGCAATTCTCATAGGTATTGTTGCATTTTTAGCAGTTCTTACCATGTGTTATTAATGTTGGTTTTTGCATGCTGGTGTGAATTGGTACCTAGGAGCATTTGCTCGATTAATTAACGGCACCTGCCATTCTTTTCCCATGCAGACATGAAGGGCCATAGAGCTGCTCGCTGGTTTCATATCAGCCATTGAGCTGTAAGTGTAGCTTTGTAGTTTTTTGGTAAATGATGTCCCATTTCTGTGGTTTTTGTTTTTATTGATAGCGTAGGGACTCGCAAGACATGAGAGCCTTGCCGTTGGCTTGCGAGCTTGCGTTTCTGTAGGCTAATGTATCAACTATACCTCATAATTTTGATATTTTTACCAGCATGTTATATTGCTCCTTGCGAACCACACAAATAACTACTGGGGAGCTTTATGGTACAAAGTATTTTGTGCCCAGTGCACCTTCTAACGTGATGGGCGGCTTGCCACAAACTTTTTTTTTTTTTTTTGTGGGTGATATAAGCTGTATAACCAAGCATGGTGTTATCTGTACAGATGGCATTACCCTCTGTATCGCTTTATCCATATGCAATTCTCATCCGGTATTGTTGCATTTGTAGCAGTCTTCCCATGACGTTATAATGTGGTTTTTTGCTTTGCTGGTGTGAATGGTGAATTGAGTACCTAGAGCATTTGCTCATTAATTAACGGCACCTGCCATCTTTTCCCCATGCAGCACAGTAAGGAGCCTATAGAAGACTGATGCTGGTATCTATCAGCCATTGAGCTGTAAGTGTAGCTTTGTGTCTAGATAGACCCAACATGCTGTGTGAACATACTCTTGCTCTTCCTGTTCTAGAAAACAGTGGCAGTAGCAGCGGCGCAACTAGAATTCATAGGGCCCTATAGCCAGGGGTGTCGCTAGGCAGAATCATTCGGGGCTCGTGCCCCGAATGATTCTGCCTATGCCCTAAATGTCTGCGGCTCCAGGCTGCTGCTGTGGGCCCGGAGCACTCCTAGGTGCGGGCGGCGGCCGCCGATCTCTGACTGTGCGGCCGTTTCTTTTTTTAGTTTTTTTACCCACCCTCAGCGGCCGCGCTGTCAGAGTCGGGGGGACTGGCAGACGGATCGTTCCTCATCCTGTTTCTCCCCTGTATGTACAGCGCTTGGTAAGCGCGGTACATACACTTCAGTTGTCAGAGTCGGGGAGGAGGCAGACGGATCGTTCCCATCCTGTCTTACTCCCCTGTATGTACAGCGCTTGTAAGCGCCGTTTACTATACACTTTCAGCAGTCGCCTGGGGGCGTGACGCGCCGCTTTCATCACCCCCTGCGACGTTGGATCCTCTAAGCCAGGCAGCCTGCCGGCCGAGGGACGGCTACACCGGGACCCGCGAGACGGCGTAAGTAGCGTGATGACATCACGTGGCTTACACGCTCTCAGCTGCCAGACCAGGACGCGCGGGACCGTGCTGAGGTAAGTTGTTTTTTTACTTTATTTTTTATTAGCTATTGGGGGCATATCACTGGATACAGGGGGCATTACTGGGTACAGGGAGGGGCAAATTACTGGCCGGGGGGGGATATTAATTTGGGGCCATGGGGGATCCCTTTCTGGCTACGGGGGGCATCTACCCGGCTACAGGAGGGGAAAATTACTGGGTGGGGAGGACCCTATTAATGGCAAAGGGGGAGCAAACTCTGGCTAAAGGGGGGGCTTTTTTCATTTTATGGGGGCCCCCTCTACTGGGTAAAGGGGGCCATCTACTGGGGTTTTGGGGGGGATTTTTTAATGGCTTTGGGGTCATCCCACGGCTAAAAAGGGGGGAACTATTTGGTACAGGGGGAGCATATTTCCCGCTGGGGGGCATATTAAAAGGGTCCGGGGGGGGATTCCCACCCGGGTTACGGGGGCATCACTGGCTACCCGGGGGGGCATCAAATGGGTAAGGGGGGTTCACTGGCTTTAAAGGGGGGCATCTACTGGGTACAAGGGGGGGATATTTTCTGGGGTGGGGGGCATCTACTGGCTACATGGGGGGTAAACCCCACGGCTTTAAAAGGGGGGGCATCACTGGCTAAAAAGGGGGGATCTTCCAGCTACCCGGGGGGCCTTTAAAATGGGACAAAGGGGGCATCTACTGGTTTCAGGGGGGGCATCTACTGGCACCCCGGGGTGAATTTTTTTGGGTACCGGGGTGCATCTACTGGGTTTTCAGGGGGAAATTTTTTGGGGTACCAAAGGGGGAAAGTACTCGTACCAGAAGGGATTTTACTGGGGGTAAAAAGGGGGGGTTTTTTTTTCTGGCTTGGGGGGGATATTAAATGGGTAGGGGGGATCTGTTTGGGTAAACCCCGGGGGCTTCCCATGGCACAGGGGGGACACTGGAACAGGGGGTCATCTATGGCTTCTGGGGGCTTCAACTGGCCCCACAATGGGGCTTTTATGGGTACAGGGGGGCCTCTATGGGTACAGGGGGATTTTACGGGCTACAAGGGGCATTTTAAAAGGCTACAGGGGGGGCATGTACTGGGCTACAAAAAGGAAATTTCTGGCTTAAGCGGGGGGCAATTTTGGGTTTAAGGAGGCAGTACCCGGCTATAAGGAGGCATTACTGACTACAGGGGGGCCTCTACTGGCCACGGGGGGGAATCTACTGGCTACAGGGGGGATCCCGGGTGGATACCAAAGGGGGGAAGGGCCCGGTTTCCGGGGGGGCATGGGCTGGCCTACCAGGGGGGCATCAAGGCCAAAAAAGGAGGCCTTACTGACTTTCCCCGGGGGATCTACTGGCTTTCCCGGGGGGGCCCACCCGACTACAAAGGGGGGCATCTACTGGCTATAAGGAGGAAAATACTGACTACAGGGTGGGCATCTTTTCTGGTACGGGGGCATTACTGGTACAGGGGGAAAATCTACTGGGTAAAAAGGGGAAACAAATGGTACAAAGGGGGGCTTCTAAATGGCCAAAAGGGGGGCTTTACTGGGTGCAATGGGGCAATTTTGGCTACAGGGGGGCATTACTGGCTACAGGGGGAAAACTGCTGGGGTAAAAGGGGGGGCACACGGCTACAGGGGGCAATTTTCGGGGTACAGGGGGGGATCTACTGGTTTCAGGGGGAAACCTTTTGCTACGGGGGGCATCTAATGGGTACAAGGGGGCCCCTACGGCAAAAGGGGCCCTGGGCCCCGGCTACAGGGGGGGCCCAAACCCGGTTCAAAAGGGGGGATCTACTGGGGTATAAAGGCATCTAAATTGGGCACCCGGGGCAAACTAAAGGGTAAAGGGGGCCAAACTTTTGCAAACAAAGGGGGGGATTTTATTGGGTATAAAGAGGCATCTTTCCCGACACAAAGGGGTCATCTACTGGGCTACCGGGGGGCATCTACTGGTTCGGGGGGCATTTTACTGGTTTCAGGGGGCCAAAATTTCTGGTACAGGGGGGCTTTTTAATGGCTACAGGGGGGAAACAATGGCTGCAAAGGGGCATCTACCCGGCTACAGGGGGGTTACTGGCTACAGGGGAATCTGCTGGGCCCACAGGGGGGCCCTCCAAATTTTACGGGGGAAAAGGAAATGGGGTACAGGGGGGCATCCCATGGGTCAGGGGGCATCTACTGACTACAGGGGGAAACTATGGCTACAGGGGGCATTTTACCCGGGTACGG
Source organism: Phyllomedusa bahiana (assembly GCA_025379985.1). NCBI lineage: Eukaryota > Metazoa > Chordata > Amphibia > Anura > Hylidae > Phyllomedusa > Phyllomedusa bahiana. Next base: position 130,299 of record JAODAL010005830.1, read on the forward strand.
GGGCATGGGGATGGGCTACAGGGGGGATTCATGGCTAAAAGGGGGCCCTTACCCGTAAAAAAACCCCGGGGGGCTTTTTGGCCCACAGGGGGCATCTACTGACTACAGGGGGGATCTACTGGCTATAAGGAGGCATCTAAATGGGCTACAAGGGGGGCAACTCAAATGGCTACGGGGGGCATCTACTGGGGTTAAAGGGGGCATCCCCTTTGGGACAGGGGGGAAACTACTTGGGTACAGGGGGCCGGGGGTGGTAAGGGGGGGATCACTGGTACCCCGGGGAAATGTTACTTTGGGTACAGGGGGATGGTATGGCTAAAAAGGAGGCCAAACTAGACTAATGGGGGAGCAACTAATGAATACAGGGGGGGGATCTACTGACTAAAAAGGGGGGGTATATGACACAGGGGGGCAAAGGGCTTGGGTAAAGGGGGGGGATGGGTGGCTACAGGGGACATGTAAATGACACAGGGGGGCTTTTACTGACACAGGGGGGCATCTCCCGGGTACAGGGGGCATCTACGGCTACAGGGGGGCATCCCTGGCTAAAAGGAGGGAAACTACTGACCAAAAAGGGGCATTACTGGCTCAGGGGCCCTCCTGAACTAACAGGGGGGCATCTACTGGCTAAGGGGGGGATTTTCAAATGGCTACAGGGGGCCTTTCACTGGTACCCGGGGGGATCCCCAATGGCTACAAAAGGGGGGGGATATCCTTTGGGTACAAGGGGGGGATAACACGGCTTTCAGGGGCATTAACCTGGTAAGGGGGGGGTAATACTGCTACAGGGGGCTAATAACCCCGACTCCCCAAAGGGGCATTTTTACTGGCTACAAAGGGGAAGTTACTGTTTAAAGGGGGGGAGCAACCTAGCTTCAGGGGCAGTAAAACCCGGCTAGAGGGGGCGCAATGGCTAGAAGGGGGGAAAAAAAAATTTGGGTAAAAGGGGGTACAACCTGGCTATAGGGGGCAAATATTTACCCACAAGGGGGGGATTATTACCCTTTTGGGGGATATAGATGGTGATTTTTTATGGGAAAAAGGGAATTGTATAAAAAATTTTGGTAAAATGAGGAGTCTAAGATGTTTTTCTTTGGGAAATTTAATTTAGTGAAGATTCCCTGGGCCGGGGAGTAGTTTATCAAAGGGGTCTGGGGACAGATGGAAGGGAAAAAGAGGGTAATAACCAAAATCTACAGTACCGTCTCCCGTTTAGTCATAAAGTTAAAAGCAGTGAATTTTCCCTTTTAAATTTTTTTTCCCTTTACCTTAATAAAAAGGTTTTTCTCTTAAAAAAAATCCGCAAATTTCCTCAATGAGACGGGAAAAAATTTCCCGGGGTTTTAACCCAGCCCCACCAAAAAAACTTAAGGGCCCCAGCCCCGGAAAAGGGTTTTCGGGGGACCCTAGCAACGCCCCTGCCTATAGCGCAATAAGACAGGCCCCAACCACCTAATGACAGGAAACTAAAACAGAGGCAAAAATGAATGGTATAGCTAATTACCCCGCCCTATATTAAAAGGGAACCCCCATTAAAAAGTGGGCCAAAAAATAAAACAAAGGTATCCCAAAGCTTTTTTCTCACAAAAATGTATATCAGTCTTGGGCTGAAGGGGCCCCCAAGTTCTGAGGCCCCCCTAGCAGCCCGCTGTTTTCTTTCATGGCTTTCTTGCACCCAAAGGGCCATTTTAAAAGAATTTGCATTTTATGGGAAGGTTTTCCTTTAAGCAACCTTCTCCTTGGACAAACTTGTGAAAAATTTTCCTGGTTTACCTCCAAAATTTTTAGAAAACTAATTTAGGTTCTAGCACCCCTTTGGGAAAGTTTTATTCCCCTAGTAAAATTTAAATAAAGGGGCAAAGGTAAAAAAAAAAAAAGAAGCCCACCCAAAAAAGCACCGACCCCTTCGGTGTAAGCGCGTTCATTTTGGAGATTTAGTTTCCCATGAAAAAAATTTAGAGCGAGATTGGATTTATTACTATAATTTGCCCCTGGGGGCAGACGCCCTGCTGTTCTGACTCAGGTTATACACTCGCACTGAATCATTCTAATATACTCTGGAAAAGAAAAGCAAAAAGAGTCAGACTGGATATAAGACCCACGTCTATCCCAGAGTATGAAATAACGATGCCCAGTAAAACTTCATCGCTCCAATTTCCAGCAATTCTGCAAGGCTCGATCCACACCTGCACATTTATTCTTCCACAGTGATCTATTCCTTTTATGAAGATGACATTGTGTTCTACCAAAAAAAAAAAAAAAAACAACACTTCCCTCCTATCATTTCCACTGTATACAATACACCAGCAATGATGGTACATTATATCACATGGGATGATCTTTGGATCAAACCTGCACAACTTAGCAGAATATGGGGGCTAAAACCGCCAAGGACTGCCCCATTCCGCTCAGGACTTCTCTCTGACCACTTGGGAATACCTCCAAATTGGGTCCAATTTTAGGATGGGGTTTACAAAAGCCCCATCCCTTTGTGTGTGCAGAAATCCTCTGGGAGGGCAAATTGTAGATAAAAACTTTATTTGAATATATATGAAAATGTGACAGCCAGTGAAAGATTGGGTGTAATGCTGACGCATTTCTATGACTATGACTAAGAACGTTTAGGTTTGAAACGCATTAGCGTTACACCAAGGGGAACATGTATGAACGGGGCTGCTTCTGATGTTGGGCTGAAAATACATTAGACTACGTTCGCATTAGCGCAAATCCTCCCGGACACCATTATCAGGCGCATTACAGAGCGCAAGTGGCATTTTGTAATGCGCCTGATTTCGGGGGGCGTGCGTGATGCAGCACACACTAGAACCAGGTGAAGCTATAAATCTATAGCTTCACTATGGCAATTCTAAGCGCATTACTGCTGGAACAGGTAGAGCACTTTCAAAGTGGTTTACCTGAGCCAGAAATGTCGTCCTAGCACTAGAATGCGCCTGATTTATGACCCGCAGTAGAACAGGTACGTAGATTCAGGCGCATTCTAGGCCATTATAGAATGTCATGTTTTTATACATATTCAAACAAAGCAAAGTTTTTAATCTACAACTGGATTCAGAACATTGTTTCCTTGGTGTAGGACACTAACAGAGTGGTTCCGTGCATGTCTATGGAATAGAGAGCTGGCTTTCTCCGGGTATGTTGGGCAAGCCTGCTTTAGATCAGCCTCCACTTCTACTGTATAAATGCATTTATCATGTAGGAGAGGATAATAATGTAGATATCAACCTATGTTGTCACCTCTCATGTTCCTTCTGTTACAAAAAGTCAAGCAAAGACATTTACTACTTATGTGGTCTTTGAGCAAGTACTTACCTGTCACATAATATACCTTTCTTTTTATAGCACCTACATATTCTGAAGCATTGTATACAGACAGCTATCATTCACACCAGTCCCTATACTTAGTAAAGCTCATAATCTTTACTCTGTCACATATTCAAAAAGTTTCATAGCTGGGTATCCTAACCAGTGTGAATTAAACACAATGAATCCAAAAAATATGTAACTTATGGGTAACATCAATGCAGATAGTTACAGAAAAATGTGTCTAAGCTGAACACCGTAATGGTTCAAAAGGAAAATATGACCTGAATTTGAGAGGTTCAGGTGGGCCCCAAAAAAATCGACCATAATTGCTACCCTGTTTCAGAATTGGGGTTACAGTTTTTTTTAGCTGGTCTGCAGGGCTTAAGCTCTCGCTTCCCATCACCTTAACGGTTAAGCCCTGTAGATCAGTTAAAAAAAAACCTAACTCCATCTAAGGTTTAGGGTAACGGTTATGGTCAGGATTGGGGTTTGCTTTAGGGTTAGGGTCAAAGAAGAGTTTTGATTCAGAACGTCCTGAACCCAAATTTTTTCATGAGTCCGTTCAAACCAGTTTCGAGCCAAACAAGGGCAGATTACATTAACACCAGTCTAAGATCTTATTGATATGATTGTTTTGTAGGTGAGGACGCCATCAAGGCAGTATTGGCATTTGGGGAACCCTGGTCAAATTTTAAGTAGAGGTGATATGGTCTAAGGCCACTTCCCCACGGCACCGGTTTGCGGCCGGTTTTTCAGACGGTTTGCGGTTTTGCAGACCGTCTGAAAAACCGGCCGCAAACTAACACACCGGGCCGCTATGGAAAACCTGTGCAGCAGTCCCCACTGCACGGGTTTTCCGCCCGCCGTTTTTTCAAGCCACCGGCCGCCTGAAAATCATATGTGAATGGGAAGGGGGAGGGCTCATCGCGGAGAATGGCACTAAAACAGGACAAATACCAGTCGGATAAACCAACCGGTATTTGTCCTTTGCCATGGGGATGAGCCCTAAGACAGAAACTGGTAATAGGTGAGGAACTCTGAAGCTTTGTCTGTATGGGGCCCTAAAATTACTGATGTTAGCCCTGCTAAAAAGATTTCAACTCATACTGTACCCAAAGAAGCTAATTTTATATAGGGGTATATAGAGTTTTATTGAATTCTATATAAGAAAACTCTATAATATGCTCTTTGCAAGAATGCGCTTTCCAAAATATAGTACTATATTGAGCACTTTGTGAGGGCATATGGGTTGTCTATGGCTCTGCAGTATGTAGACACAATGACTCAGTGTGCCAGCTTTTTGTCTCTCACACATGGCTGTGTCATGTGCATGAGGTCTACTATGCCTAGAAAGTTGCACTATTTTGAAGCTTATGGGTGCGTCTTACAACACTATGGATAAATCTCTCCCAATGTGTGTGTAAATCCATGTATGTGTCTCACTGTTTCTGCTAGCACAGAAATGCAACTGCCTATACATTTGAGAACACACGGCGTATGATCAGATTACTTCTGAGGATTGTCATTGGGTAAATAAGGATATATCACCAAGATGGAAAAGATAAAACGCAGATGGGATAATAGCAAGTAAAAAAAAAAAGCACGAAAAAGACACAGATGGGAATGTTAAGGGTGAAAAAAATTACCATACACTGGTGGAAGATATTACCTCTCTAAATAGGAGGACAATTACGGGCTAAAAGTGCAGAGAAGATACAATCTGTCGAACAAATATTATTTTAAGCCACCCATTGTAGTAAATGCACGGAGGGTCAGATAATGTAACTATGCACAGCAAGGCAATATCGGGAGCAATCTGTTGTTGCTACATGAAAACGTTGCATAGATGAAGTGTCCTCTACAAAATTGCTTCAGTCTAGCAAATGGATTTAGCAAAGCCTAGGTTGCTCTCTTATAGGAAATGGGGACATAGGAAACATTTACACCCGGCCTACATAGTAACCTAGCAGATATAACCATGGCAGCTCAGCATTGTACAAGAAAAGGTTCTCAATAGCTCATATAAAGGGGGTAAAGAGACCACCAGCTATAGGCTGGATATCTCCTAACAGGGAGTAAGAAATGCAGAACAAAAAATAGTCTTAGAACAGAAAATGTTTATTTGGAGTTGTCTATTATTGCCGCTTTCAGATATATAGCTGATATACATGACTATGGTCCTCAATGGATGCCTGTACTAGGACATCAATACCACCATAGCAAAAATAGCAAAGACTGTCCCACCCAGAGGGTCCACCCTGCATCTATACATAAGTTGCATAACTTCACTTTGCTACTTTTATTGCACACACAGGACATATTATAAATAGGTTATTTGTGAACCATCCTATTGTTTCGCTACAAAGTTACCTCCAAATAGGGTTGTCTTCTGCTGGACTTTTGGGGCCAATTATTGCATCAAAGACTATCCCCACTGGGGGATCATTGTGATGGGCTAGTCCAGGGGCGTAGCTATTGGGGGTGTAGAGGTAGCAGCCACTACCGGGCACGGAAACCTTAGAGGGCCAAAAAGCCCTTCTGCCACATAAGAAGACACCACTATTGTAAATGGCACATGGTAACTGGGGGGCCCTATTACATTCTTTGCATCAGGGCCCAGGAGCTTCAAGTTACGCCTCTGGTCTAGTCCAAACCTGCTACAAGATCATTACTCTATTTCATAATTTGTAATTTTTCGGAAGGAACATCATATCAATTTCACATGGGGGCAGAGGCGTAGCTTGAAGCTCCCGGGCCCTCGTGCAAATAGTGAAATGGGGAAACTCAGTTACCATGTGCCATTGACAATGCTGTGGCAGAAGGGCTTTTGGGGACTCCTCAGACACTAGGGCCCGGTGGCGACTGCTACCTCTGCACCCTCTATAGCTACGCCCCTGCATGGGGGGCATTAATAGAGGTGCACAATGTTAAAGGATGTTTTCATTTCTTTAAGTGAACATTTACGGCAAGCTCATACTGAACTACAAGTCAGTGCAATTAATGGGAAAATGGACGCACTTGTGCAGTTATTCCCATTCAGAACTGCTGTGGTTCTGAATACAACCGAGGGACTGCGCTTTGGTATAGCCAGCTGGAGACATTCACTTATGGCCACATGTATGAACCTGTTTAGGTCTAAAACTCACTTTTTTGCCCATAGGTTACTATGAGCAAAAGAGTGAGTTTTAGACCTAAACAGTTTCATACATGTGGCCCTTAATGAGATGAATGAAAACACCTCTTTAAGCACTACCAATTAATACAGGACTTTCCTAGATCCCAATATTTATCATTTAAATTGCAAATATGAGACATTTAGGTCACCCGAAAATAAAAACAGACCCCAGATCAGATCCATAAAACAATACAAAGCTCCAGACCCTCTAAACAAATAGGCCCTAAAATGGTGATATAACCAGAGAACACAGCTCACCAGGGTGCTAAGAATCAAACTTTCCAGTCTCCAATAAAGTCTAGGTGGTGTAGGGATAGCTTGTGGGACCCCAGGCAGGAATCATGCTATGACCAGGAACCCTAAGGCTATGTTCACACGGCTTATCCACGGCGTAATTGTGGGGACGGATTTCGCCCCACAATTACGCTGTGTGCTGTGCAGCGGGGGCGTGGGGGCCGGCAGCACGCTAGGCATAGTATCATTATCCAGGCGGTTATCCCGCTGTGAATAATTGACATGTCACTTTCCCCCCCGCTTGCCGTATTTCGTGAGCGGGAAGAGGAGGTGTAATCCATAGTTCTCTATGAGAACTGTGGATTACCATAATGACTGGGACGGATTTTAGCCGTAATTCGCGCAGTACAACGTGAATTTCGGACTGAAGTCCGTCCCAAAATAAGCCGTGTCAACATCCCTAAGAGGCTAAAACATTCTAGAATGTTGTGAGACTGCCCAGATCCCGCATTGTCTTCATCAAGTGAGAATAAAAGTTGTTTTATTGATTGTGGGTTCTAGACAACACATGATATTTGACAAAGTCACCCTAAAAGATCTAAAAAAATGTAAATCCCATAAAATATAAACCCCAGACCTGACCCCCTAAACATATTCAGTCTTAAAACCCCATAAACAAATACAAACCTATAAATAAATGCAAAAATAGGAATCCTGTCCAGTGTTCCATCAAAAACGGTCAGTATCGTTATTGAAACATCGATGACTACACAGGATAAACAAACAGCTGACGCGTTTCACGCAACAATGATAACAATGCTGCTTTTACTTATAACCAGGCTAAGTACTGTTGTTCTATCAATCAATACAGATTCTGCCAGACCAGGTCCCCTAAAAATAGACTTTCCTAATAAACACAGACCCCAAACCACCAAAATGTAGACCCCAGACCATGTAAACATATACAGACCTTACACCACCTGACGATACAGACCTATTAATAAATACAGATTCTCCCAGACCAGATTCCCTTAAAAAAGACCTTTTTTAATAAACACAGACCCTAAAAACAAAGAAATATAGACCCTAATAAAAGAAATATAGACCCCACACCTGACCATCTTGTTTTCACACCCCAGATTAGGTTTCGCCTATTTACAGACCCCAGACTAGACTTTCCCTGTTTACAAACCTCAGACCAGGCTTCCCCAATTTACAAAGCCCAGACTGGACCTAAAAACTAAAGTGTGAATGAGGCTTTATACCATTTTGTATAATTACATAGGTCCTTGTCAGAGTCATCTTAACAGCATTATGGGCCCCTGGGCCGAGCTCTGCAGTGGGCCCTGCCCAAATACATGACATTACACTACGTCATGCCTCTAGCAACCCCCAAACACACCCATATTATCACGTCACTTATGTCTAGACACCAGCAGCCTGCAGCCTACAAGACTATTTGGCAGGGCAGGAAGCTTTGACTTCCTTCTCCACCATGGTTTTTAACTGTTTGCACATCCTAAAAACACACAAACAGTAAAATAAGCAAAGCCAACCAAGGGATACAGGCTATGTTTCCTGTATTCCTGGAACAAACATTCACCACCAGGGGCCCCTATACTTGTGGAGTCCCCAGCCATCTGCCTACTGTGCCCAATGGAAAAGATGGCCCTGGTCTTTGTACTTATATGGACAGTTCCGATCAGCCTTACTCCTTCTCGCGGTATCATATACTCCTCATATTTGGAGTTAATGGATCAATAATACAACTTAGGAGGTAACATAAGAGTCACTGGTCTCAATTCTCAGTTATTCCAGTTCATAGGGGCATGTAATAACAAGCAGCAGTATAGCTCTCAGATGATGGTCATATGTACAGGGTCTCAAGATGATGCACTGACATAACATCACAGCCATCTGTTACAGTTTTGTATCACTGTTACACCAAGCCCTGTCATTTGCAATCAATTTCCATCGTTCCTGTGCCCCGTGTGTAAGTGTCACTCATGGACAGCACATTTCACAATCCTGTGGAGAGTATGTTATAATGGAGAGAGCATAAAGCTTATCTATAAAGGTGGGGCAATGACTGCAGCCCATATCTCCAGCCTCTTATTAAATAATCCTTGCTGTTACCATCTAGGATTTTCCATTTCACTAACACAAGTAGATTTTCAGTTCTGCATTTTCTATTTAGAAGACAGAAATCCGGCCACTTAATGGGAATCTGTGCAGAATCCTAAAAAGGTCGTCCAGCATTAGAAAAGAAGGTTCTGCAATGTTTGCAGAATCAGCGACACTGCTATTTTAAAGAGGCTTTCTCACTACAGAGATTAGCTTTCAACATGGAGAGACAGGTATACTGTAATTGAAGACCTTTTTCTAAATACATTTGCTTTTGTTTTTTTCCCCTTTAGGAGATAATGCTCTGTGTGCACAAAAGGGGTCTTGGTTTTAACCTTAACTTCTTCCCGTTAGAAAAAGAGCAGGGGGGAGTCCAACGGCGTCATTCCAATTTAAGACTCA